>JANHAO010003594.1:0-26292 GCA_026873985.1 Saraca asoca | reverse complement strand
TATTCCTTGTGGTGTATGTGGATGACATACTGCTTATAGGAAATGGTATTCCTATGTTGCAAACCATTAAGATATGGTTATCTAAAGAATTCTCCATGAATGACCTTGGGGAAGCTGCCTATATTCTGGGGATTTGAATCTATAGAGATAGATCGAACAGACTGATAAGACTTTCTCAGGCTTTGTACATAGAAGAATACTGAAAGGTTCAGTATAGAGGAATCTAAGAGAGGGTATCTCCATGTTCTTCATGGCATCTATTTGTCTAAGGAAATGTCCTAAGACGCAATCTGATGGGGATCAGATGTCAAGGATTCCATATGCTTTAGCAGTTGGATCCATTTTGTATGCCATGCTATGTATGAGATCCGATGTTTCGTTTTCCTTGAGCATCACCAACAGATAATGATCTGGCCCTGGTGAGAAACATTGGAATATGATTTATGAAAGTTATCTAAAATTGATTGTTAGTGGGTATTTGGATGCCATCTTTCAATCAGATAGAGTTGATAATAAATTCCAATTGGATTGGATATTTGTACTAAATGATGCAGCGGTTAATTGGAAAGGTTTCCAAACGGGATACAACCGCACATTCTACAGCACAAACTGAGTACATTGCTATATTGGATGTAGCAAAGTTGGATCAAAATTTGTTGCTCAGCTCAAAATTGTTCCATCCAAGGATTGTCCTATTACATTGTTATGTGATAACAATGGAGCTGTTGCATATGGTTAGGAACCATGATTTCATTAGTGATCCAAATATGTACTGCGATTTTATCACTTGATTAGAAAAGTTCTAGATCAAGGTGATGGTTATATTGAGAGAGTACTCACACAGGATAGTTGATCCATTGACCAATACATTGGTTTAAAAAGTTTGAATAATGTAAACATTGGCTTAAGAGATTTGAGTAATGTGTGTTGTCATTAGGCTTATGCCATATGACAAATTAGCTCCAGACCAAGTGGGAGATTGTTAGTCTGATATAGGTGCCCTAGAGTCAATTTGATTGGGCTCTATTGCATCTATCACTATACATTCTGTAGATTTGGATAATAAAGGTTGTATATTCATCTTATGTTGTATTCATCATGCATTGCATACTTAAGATGAAGTCCATGGTGAGAAGTCCATTTAATCAATCCTATAAAGGGTTATGGGATTGTAAGGGTGATTATCAATAGTTAACTTCTGCACCAAAATGACACTAGTCAAGATCTGATAACTGGGCATTATTAAGATCGATTGAGACTAGACAATGTGGTATTTTTCATTTGATGAGTAGCTAACCCCACAGGCTGAGATGTAAGTAAGTTACATCTGAATACACATATGAACACGACTCAATTAGTTTGGAGAAATGTAATTGACCACCGTGATCTTGTCTGACCCATTTGGAGATACTGTATGGAGCTATGTCATTAGTTAATCTTCAGTGATGATCGCATGACTGATCATTTGACTTGAGATTGTGGGATATCTTTTATATGAAAGGTTATACTTTGACCAAGTTAAACGTGACTCTATCGACGACGAGCAATAAGGGCTTTTGTTGGGTATTTCTGGAAGTATAGTTAGGCATTGCCTAATCAAGATAGGATTCATTACCACTCATTAGAGTTGATATCCGAAGGCCACTCAACGAATTGGTTTGACTCGGAATATCCTTGGCCAAGGTTGAATCGAAACTCAAATGGGATTTAAGTACTCGGATTCGTTTGAGTCAAATAATTCATGATGTTGAGAAACTATGATTAGTTATAGAGGTTGACTTTCATCCATACCTTTGACTAATCCGGATATAAGGTAATGAAGGAATTGTATCATGCACATTATGTTATATACATTAAGATCATTCACAGACAGGCTTGTCACCTTTGAAGACTCCTACCAAAAATTGGGTAGCTATAATGGCTTGCTAGAGTCCGCTTATAGCTTAAAGTCTAAGTGATTAATTTTGAAGAAATTAATATGCCTTCAAATGGTTTGAAGGCCACTTTGGACTTTTGCCAATATTTCGAGGGCCTACTAGGTCACACATAACGAAGAATGATATGGCCAAAGTTTGGACATATTTTATGTTTAGGGGACTAAAATATAATTTGGTGAAATCGCTGGGGTCGAATTCAAGTTTATGGAAACTTGAGGGGCTATTTTGCAAATAAGGAAAAATGTTTTCCTATGCCCCTAAACAACGTCATTTTGGCCTAAGTGGCTTGGCCAAAATGACATTGTTTTGTGCTTCCTCTTCTTCCTTTGCTTAGGCCGAAATGTTCGGCCTGTGTGTGTGGGCAAGAGAGATGGCCACCGCGAGAGGAGGAGAGGAGCTGAGCTTCCTTAGCTGCCTTCGGCCCACCGAACTAGAGGAGGAGAGGAGGACGAACTGTTTTGGTGTTCTCATCTTCTTTCCCTTGCTTTCTTGGCTAAAGAGATCGACCAAATGGAGAAGAGTTCTCCATGTGTGTGTCGGTCATGGCCGAACCAAGGGGGAAAGAGGAGTCAAAAAAGTTTCGGCAGCTTCTCGGCCCATTTTGGTCTAATCCAGCTTCCAAGAGCTTGCTAGCACAAGTTGAGGAGCTGTAGAGGCCATTGGAGATGTTCTCCGATGTGGATCTCCAGTAGAGGTAAGACATGTGGATTGCTTGGTGATTAGAGGATTCAACACATTCCGTTGCGTTTTAACCTAGATTAAAGGTTAGTTTAGCTCACTCTTGCTTTTAATTTGATGTATTTGATACATTGAAACCTCAATCCAACAGGATCTTGGATGGGTATGTTCGACCAAGAGGGTTTCTCCCCTAAAAATTGTTTGAAATTTTGGGCTCTTGGAGTATAATAAACCCAACAAACTAGACCAACGATTGAAGAGGGTAGCTCGTTTAGTAACCTTACCCAGTTGGCCAGCAACTCCAACAATAGGGAAATAGAACCTGGCGATTGAAATTGACCATTCAACTTTGTTCAGAGGTATAAACATGGAGTCACTATAATTTCCTTTTTTTTTATAATTTAATGAAATTGTTACTGAGTTTCCTAATCTCTTACTTTTGAAACCCTAACCCCAATATTGATGTATGTTACAATTTTCCCTGATATAGCTCTAAATTTGTGAACCTATGGTCACTAGCTAAGCTTGTGTGTCCAAATTTTCAAAATCCACTGAACCTTATTTGTGGACAATAGCTAGGACATTCTATGAGAGCCCCTTTCTTAGTCAAAGAAATTATTTATTTTCACCTTTTAAAATAGTTATGTGTCTTCATGAATTATAGCCAAAATCTAGGCTGATCCTTGATAGAAAATTTGGTTAGTATAGTTTAGCTGTGTTAGAGAAGGGATAGCAAATGTTAAAAATTAATTTGAAATCAGAATAGTTTAATTTTGAATATCAAATAATAGTAAATAATTTGGGTTGTTTGGTTATTTTTAGTAAGGAAAATTTATATGAAGTAGAGGAATAAGGAAAAAAAAAGTACTATCCTCTAGGGTGAGACTAAGTCTAAAAGCAACTGTATCTAAATAATTGATATGTCTAGGTAATTCTAGATGCTAGTTTATGCCAGAAATTAGGATGGTTATGAATGACAATCAATTAGTCATTACCCTCTTTGCTTAGTTTGATTCTCAAGAGCTCCTCTACCATGCCTTCAGAAAAAAATTATAGAAAAAGAAATTATTTGAATGGACAAATTATCGGCCTCCTAATTGAATTGACTTTAAAGAAAACTCTCAAGCCTAAAAATCAAGGTGAGTAGATAGTTTACTTTCCATTTGTGTGTGTGTGTGTGTGTACATACATATATACATACATATATATAATGGATTCATTTTTTTAATAAACTTGAATTTGATTCTTATCTTTTATTAAAGCTTTGCACTAATTAGATGCCTTATCAATTGCTTACTTTAAAATTAACTTTTTCATTTTCTAGTAAATTGTCTTTATATGGTACTAGTATTGAAAATATGTCTATGAAAATCAATGATATGTTCTTGGTACTTAAGGAACTTGATTTTATGAAAACAATGATTGAAAGGTAAAATGTTAGCATTGGTATTGATAGTTATGGACTGTGATTGATATGGTTCTTATGAAATTGTGTTGTCTTTGATTTCATAGTGAATTGTTTTAGACTCTATTGGAGAATTTTTTTTAGGAAAACTCTAAGTACATTGTAACTAGAATTGAACTAAGAAATGAAACTAATGGAGGGATAAGAGGAGAATAATTGCTGGAAGAATAAGGTGAATGATGACGACCGAATACTATTAGACTAGGTTGTCCATAGAAACTTTGCATTGAATCCCAAATATATATTAAGATATTGTATTTTCATGATACATGTATTTTTATGAAGTCTAAAGTATTTTATCTACTTTTCATCTTGATAAGTATATTTGAAATCACATGTTATATTTCTTATTTTTTATGTTTATGAAAACTTTAAAGGGTGGAAGCAAATTCATTTCTAGTTTCCACTCTCATATTAGATTTAAACCTTGATTTTGTTATATCTATCAAAATTGGTATATTTGATGAGTTATAGATTTTGAGTTTTAATGGTTTTGAGACTAAAACTTTTAATTTGCAAGACGATTCCTAAATGAGTACGTATATATGATTATATTGGATTTCTTAGTAAATTATTTACTCACTGAATTTCTAAGAAATTCACTCTATTTTTGTTTTAAAATTAATTTTTTAGAGTCTGAAGCTACTCTTGCTATCCCTATTCATCCACCTAGTTCTAAGCCTACACTTTAACTAAGTAGGCCACCCTTGCAAAGCATAGAGGCATTTTATTGGAGGTATTTTGACAGTTGGCTAGGTTAGTTCTTTTCATATGCATATATAGTTGTTTACCCAGTGGATTGTGTATATTGATTTGTCTTGGCTTTGTAATGCATTTTGATTGTTTATACAGGTCTTGAATAGGTTGTGTGCCCTCATTGTTGTATTGGCCTATAGCTTAGGGTTCGAAAAATAAAGAAAACTCTACTAGATTTTTGTTAGAAATATGAATAAGCATTTTATAGATGTCTCATAGCTTTTCACATTTATCCATCTTGTCTTTCATAATTTATAATTGTCAAATTACTTTTCATATAGGAAAATATGTAGTATTAAGAACCTTACTATGTGGTTCAAGCTTGTAGGAAGCCACCCTTAGGCGGTTTTTTACGTCGGTCGTGTGTCAGGAATCGGAGCATAACAAAGATAGTATTCAAGTATAAATTATTGTATAGGTGCATGGGTCCCTAACTGCCAAAGAGGTACAAACAATCCAAAATTTGTGTTGGTGTGCTTGAGAACACAAAACACAAATGAGGATATATTTATACCCTTTCAAGATATGTCATAAATCTCTGTTATTCTTAAATCATAAGTTATTAGGTATATCTGTTGTTTAATTTCACCCAACATTCTTGCCTATAAAAATTATACCACTTAAGAATTGAACTTTACCTTGCTCAAGGATGCTAGGATGTAGAGGTGTTTGATAGGAATTTATATGATTTCTTACCTCCTTTAGCACAGTGAGCTTTGTCATGAGAGCTTTTCTACATTAAGATTTTATATGTTCTTAAAGTAGCATTGCTAGTTCAACTTTTTTATACCTCTTCCTTTAATAGCAGACTAGAACATAACTCCCCCCATCTCTGACAAGGTGGTAAACTCGTGATTGATCAAAGATATCATAGCCAAAACTGCTATAACTAGGTATATTATAATATTCCGTATTGAATTAGACAACATTGATTTGATCCTTAGACCCTCCTAGGGGTTTGAATAAAAACAGTAAAGATGATGAAATTTAGAGCTACAATGTTGAATCTTGAGGCCATTCATTACATAGAATTGAACTGTAGGAAGACCTAAACCTCAAACCAATTATAGAGGTCATATACTAAGTTATGTTTCAATTTTCTGGTACATAGGATAAGTTCAATAGAGTTAACAGATTTTAGAGTTTTTTTTTTTTTGTGAGGCTCGACTACTCGTTGCTTATGTGCTATTTTTTCTTGCGCAATCACTATATTATCCTTTTCAAGAACCATGTTATCTTGGCACAGATTCTTTGTTAATAGTAAACAACTTACCTAAATTGACAAAAAAAATATATAGGAATACTGAAATTAGATAAAAAAAGAAATCGATGAATCCAAGTTAGTGTGTCATGTGGTTAGCTTGAGAGGATAACATGTATATATGTAATAGTAAGTTCCTGGTATGCATAATCCTGGTTGGACAAAGGCCTAAGCCATATTAGGTAAAAAATTGGAGACTCCTTTACAGGTTAAAAAAAAAATTACTGACACATGTTAGGAAGTAAGTAAACTAAATTCCCATATGTTAACTTATTAAACCAAAATTAAAAGTTATTTAAAATTAGTTTAGTATATATTAAACCCATTAACCAAACAATAAAAAAAAGAAAGAAACAAAGAAGAAAAAGAAGAAATGACAAAATATCTAAAGTGCATACATAAATATGATCATAAAAAAGTGTATCACATTAAATAAGAACACTAAATATCATGCCATATCAACTTTTTATTAATAATAAGATGAGAGTTTAACGAAGGATTAAAATTGAGCAATTAACATATTTAGAGAATCAAAGTTGAGTATTTTAAACTAGAAAACTAAAATCATTTTATATATATTTTAGTAGGAATAAAATTCTAATTAAATCTTAATTATATATTATATGTAATCCTAGTAGTTCAAGACTTACCAATTTTAAATTCTTAAATAATTAAGGGGAAAATACACTTTTATCCCCTAAAGTTTGCATTTAGGACAAATTACCATCGAAGTTTGCATTTAGACAACTTATTCCCCTTTTTGTTAAACTTAACATCCTATTTAATTGTCTTTCTTTTTAGAATAAATTATAAAGTTCAAATGTTTGATTTTAAATTTTAGAGGTAATTTATCCTAAAGGAAAACTTTAGGTCGGTAAAATGTATTTTTTCCTTATTAAATAATTAATTAATACTACAAAATAAATACTTTTCTTTCAAAAAATAATTAATTAATACTACAAGATAGATACTTATCTTTAAAAAAAATGAGAATTACTTATATACTTCAGTAACATGTGTCATTATTTTCACCCAACAAGTAAAAGATAATTTTAATTAATGTTTTAAAAATTGGATCAGATAGTAAACTAAAAAAAAATCATCAAGGTCATGATTTTATTAGTTCAATCGGTTAAATCAATAGTTGAACCTATGATATCATATAAAAAATTGATATAAATTTATTAAAAAATTAAATAATAATTAACCTAAACTGTAAATATGAACTCATAAATTATGCAAAAAAAAAATACAATATGTAAAAATGAAGTAAATTAGTTCATCAATTAGATGTTAAATTTCTACTTTTGTTAGTTTTTTATTACATATAAACTTAGCAGGCCAATCCAACTTAAAAAAAAAAAGAGTCTAAAAGTGAAAAAAATGTTTTCTGATTTTTATTAGTTCAGGCATATCCAACCTAGTCCGACCATCAAAATAGTTTTTTTAGTTGACTCGAATTGAAAAGTATAATAGTTGATGGTCAGACCATCCAATTCAACCTAATTTTCAAACACTAGTTTTAATATTTGATATCTTAAAAATTGAAAAGTATAATTTTTAATATATGTGGCTCTCATAAGAGTGACATATGGACAACAAATTAACAATTATTTTCTTTTTATTAGGTAGAGTAAGAACACATATTATAAATAAAGTATAAATGAGAAAAAGTTGTATATTTCAACTGTAACATGTATTCTTACTCCATTTCTCTCAAAAAATTGATTGCAACGGAGAAATTGGTATTATCAAACATATTTTAACTTTTAGGATTGAAGTTCTAACATTCACAAATAATGTATTTTGCGAATGAAAATGTATTGGACTAGAATCCCAAAATTAAAAAAAATGATAAAAATATATTTTATAATGTTAATTAATTATGTAATAAGGAAATAAATTATTTCATTAAGGTTAGTAAATAAAAAGATAACAAAAGGAATTAAGTGCATATAGCTTATAAAGTTTAGGGGATCATCTGCACATTTTTATAATTTGGAGGTTATGCACACATAACAAATAGTAGGAGGATTCTAAATAATTTGCGTAAAATTTAAACTTTCACATGAATTTGCTTTTCCAATTTTATTTTTTTTTGGCTACTCGGTGTTGAATTTTTAAATTAATTTGTACTTGCTTTGCTCTGGATAATATGTTGAGATTTTACTTTTGAAATAAAATGTTCTTTTTCCTATTATTTAAATATAATTATAGCTATATTCTTTGCTGATTCCATTTTCAAACGCAGGATTCATTCTCAACTCAACCATAAACACAAAACTCAAATGCGAGTTCGAGTTTATTCTGATTTTCATTTTTATAAAAATTGATTCATGGATTGCAGAATGCCCATGGAAAAAAATAACAACAGCTGGAAAGCACAAGAAAAATTCCTTTATAATTCATGAAATCAGTTTTGACCATTAAATGATTCTCATTCATGTATGAGACCCTCTTCTAAATGCTACATTAAAATTCAGAATTGTACATGAAAAAACATATTCTGTTCATCATTTCAATGAAGCTATAATGTGATTTATATTATCTGCATTAAACAAAAGTAATGTCTTAAAGTTGCAATTATCATATGATTTATATGATGCTCTATGAAAAACAAAAAATAAAGATTTGAAGAGGTTAGGCATAAATTAAATAGAACGATTCCAAAGACCACTGCCATATCTATTGCATTTGTACACATCAAATTGATTGATTAATGAAAGTAATAATCTTAGCATATTCCAACTTCCCAAACAGCATATACTTTTACAAATTTACTTCATTTTAGGAAGAAAAGAGATTTCCCAAGAGGTAAAGATGCGTCATATTTACAAGGGTAGTCCAGCCCTTTAGAGCAAAGAGGCATTAACTGTACAGGTAAAGAATCTGCATTCTAGTTTCTTAGGCTGAAGTGGTAATTTTAGATGTTATTTGATTGATAGAAAATTGTATACAATTTCTCATATGAATGTATTATTTAATTAATCATTAATTAGTAAAAATGAGATGAAATTTTGAGGAAGTTCTAGTGAGAAATTGTTTATTTATCTTTCATTAGGTAAAAAAAATTTTCTATAGAAACTTTTAATATTTTATCATTGTTAATCAAACAATTTTGAATATTTCTTGAGAAATTCATAGAAAAAATTTTTTCTGAGAAGTTTAACTTCTCACCAAAATTTATTTTTAGTGTGAAGCAAATGGCCCTTTAATCTTAGGTATAAAGAAAAAGAGCAAACATAATTGCATTAATTAAAAGGTTGCATAACCCCTCAACAAGGTTAACGCAGATCCACTTTGCAAAAAAGCGCATTAATTTTCAGCACAACCTTTGCAATATGATACATATATCATATACAACCTTGAAAATAAAGTAACTTGTCTTTGATAAACCATGTTTGATGGCCAAAAAAAAAAAAAAAAAGATGTCCTCGTGAAAATAGTAAAACATCACAATACTTAAAACAGCTATTCAAAGCCAAACGGTGACAAAGCATGTATAGAATCTTGAATCAGTTTGGGAAAGCCGAACGAGGTTGTTCTTCAAGATAGCTACTACCTTCATCGAAATTCTTAGCGTAGCTGACAGGATCGTATTGAAAGGACACAGTTTTGGATCCAGACAAGGTCTTCTTGTTCCTCATCAATATTCTGGTAAGGATATTGCTCCATCTTTTTCTTCTTCTCATGGTGGTATTGTTGCAGTAATTATGGATGCAAGAGTACTGGACCGGCAAGCAAGTAGGTGACATCGTGCAGGGGAAGTAAGAAGATGGTTGTTCGATGAGATCTCTCCCCATTTGAACAGGAAGTTATGCATTTCCTGTGATGAGTCTGCTTCTTTTATAGCTAGTATACAGTAGAATGTATTCTATTCTGAATTGCGCCTCTCTCTCTCTCTCTCTCTTAAAACATAGAAAAATATTATATATAAATTTAAATTTAAATTTAAATTTTTTATAAGTAAAGTGACGAAAAAAGATGACCATAATCAAATATTTATTAATTTGATTAAAAAATCGTTAAGAAGTAGTCAAATTTTGATATAAATATATTATTTTTTAAAATATTTGAACTTAATCAAAACTTTTTATCATAAAATATTTAATATATCTCATATTATTTTGTTTAAATTCTATAATTATTTTTTCTCATTATTTTATCGATAAAAAATTTTAAAATTTGAATTCACGTATGACATTCTTTTTTATTTTAAGAGTGGTCTAAATAAATTTTAAAATTAAAGAGAATGTTGATATAATTGTATTAAACATCAAGAAAATTAGGAATAGTTTTCTCTTAAATTTAAGACTGGATCTTAAATGCAACTCAATTGAAGTCTCGATATGCTCTCATTGAAAAATTAAATTGTAATTTTTTATATACAGTAATTTTTCATATGAGAAAAATTAAATTAAAAACATGAAAAAAAAAACTATAAAAAGTATGATTTATTGTTACATTTTGGAAAAAAAAAAACTAACAACAACTACATTAATCATATGGACAGAAAGGTCAGCTGTATTATTTTTATCTTTTTGTGTTGTAATTTTTTCATAAATAAAGCACATGATTTGATCATTTTGGAATATAAAACATATAAAATGTACACATTAGTATTTTTTAAGCATGTAACTTGATTTAATCATTTATAGAAAAAAAAATTATAAGAAAGTAGCTTTTTGCACAAATACCCAAACCTTAAAATCCCCGATGAAATTTATACACATTGCTCATTTTTAACTTCAATCTTTCACTCTGCTTTTTTAAGCTTCATATAAAATGACTTAAAGATTAAGAAATAGTTTAATTATTTTTCTATTTTATTTTTCATTATCACTTTTACATTCTTTCAATCACAAAATAATTAAAACTTATTGTAAAATTCACATATTCTATTAAAAGATGTGCAAATATGATATCTAAAAAAGATATGAATAAAGTATTATATATTGTCATGTAAATATTACATGCAGTGAAAATAAAATTCACATATTGCTTAAAGAGCATATGTGTAATTAAAAATGACATGTCACATTATAAAAGATAGAGGTAATTAAAATTATGAAGAAAAAAAAAACATTGATTATATTTGTGGAGTTCAAATGGTCCATGCCCAACATAAACATAAAATATTTCATCTATGTAAAAAATAATAAATATAAAATGACTATTGTATTTGGTGTAGAAGATATGATTTCTTATTGTGAAAATTGAGTTAAAAAGGAAAAAGAATCATAAAACGATTAGTTAGAACGTAAGGGAACCTTGATGATACAAGTAGATGCATACCCTTTCCAATGAAAAACAAAAAGTAGTTACGTACCTACCAAAGTACTTGCCTCTTGGAATATGCAGAAAAGGCATATCAACTAATTAATTAGCCGGCCAAAGAATCTTATTATAGCGGTTAGCCCTCGCATATTTAATCAAGATTTGAGACTTAACAGCTGCTTATTTTCCATTAAGATTAATCTCTCGATATTTAATAGTTTATTTTTCTGAATATTTATAATTTATGTAACTGTTTGTGATAAGATATGTTAATATATATTATGAATTTATTCTATTTATGATGATGATTTTGATAATACTAAAATTTTATTAATCATAGTTTCTGTCCTCATTATGACACTCTACCTCAGGATTTTGTCTCTTTGGGAAAGGGCGCCTCGTCGGAGAAGGAGGTCATGCCACCTTAGCTCAGCGGTGAGGTATTGTCCCCTTCTAACCACTCTTCTACATTGGGGCATTTTGCCTTGAGGTTTTGTCCCTTTGAGAAGGGCGCCTCACCTGGGAGCAGCAGACCCCCTTTTTACAAGGTATAAGGTCACCTGATTTCTCATTAATGTGGAACTTCTGCTTATCCTTTCCCATTTTTTACCATCAACAGTTTCAAATTTAGAGGTGAATGTAAAAATATATTTTATATTTAATTTATATATTATTAACGGTGGATTTTGATTAAGCCAAAATTCAGTTAACCTGAGAAATTCTTTTAGACTTTGTTAACGGTAAAATCCAATCAATAGGTGTAAGTCCAGTGCTACCCCAAACTACAAGTTAAGAGTGTGAGCTAATGGGAAAGAAAAAAGGAGAAGAAGAAAGAGAACAGTAAAGATCAAAAGCTTTTATCGTGGTTCGGCTAAAGCCAATTGACCCCTACGTCCACGGTAAGTAATATTAAATCTGTTTAATGGTTTTGTCTGTGAGACTTAACGGAGATACAATGCTAAGTTACTATTCTAGCAAAGTGTCTATATGCAGCCTATTTTTCTCTTATGATTTACAGAGGTTCTCCCCTTATTTATAGGAAAAGGCAGGGTTACAAGCGTAATTTGACGAGTACCAAACTGATTATTTTCACTGCATTAGGCAATAAATGCTTGGCGTCCAATATAAATACTAAACAAATCATTGTCGAACTGTTGGGGACAGATGTGTCGGTTCTGGAGGCTGAGCTGTCAGTTAGGAATATGTGCCCTTAGTTGATGACTAGACTTCCGTACTTATGCTCAGCTCGCTACCTCAGTGACTTGGGCCTATATTGGGTGACCTGCTTGTCATGAATTAGTCTCGTTGTTGGATTTATCTAGAATGAGCCTGTTGAAGAATGGCTTGGATGCTTCATTTCACTCAGCGAGCTAGTACCCTTCTTAACGAGTTGGGTTCTTGCTTCATCCTTGGCCTATGCCTCAAGTCCTTTCTTAACAAGCTGACACCTCGCTAAGTGACTTCATCCGCCAAGCGATTTAGGTCTCCCTGTAGCTGGACTCAACTTCTTATTGGGCCTTGGCCAGCTCGTTTTGCGTAATCTAGAAAACGCCCATAACAGACTCAAACTGCTATCCAGTTGAACTAACAAAGATGAAGAGGAAGAATAGAAAAAGAATAACAAGAACACACAGAGAGATTTTTAACATGGTTTGGCCAAAACTAGACAACACTAGTCCCTACATCCATGGTAGCATTTTATTAATCTAGAGACATTTCTACAGAGTTTTTGTACACATATTCAACGTGCATTACAGTGATCTCCCTCCTTTTATTTATAGAGGCTTGGGAGGTTATAGATGTAATTTTACAATTTATATTTCTGTTACTTCAAAATAAATGTACAAAATAACCTAGACTACCACAAGATGGGTTCTGCAAACTACTGACTAATTTCTGTAAATTACTTTCTATAGGTGGGGCCTACAAGCTGTTTCTTGCAGATTGGCCCCATGAATCTTGGTTGAAGAGGGTCCCTATTTTAGGTTTACCTTTGACGAGCTCGTTGTTGAGCATGATGCTGCATCCCCGTGCTGGGATTTGAAGTTGAGTTGTTACTGGCCTTCGATTAGCAAGGATGAACCACGTAAGCTCACGTTTGGCAATGCAAGCTCGCATATAGTGAGTTGCTAGCTATGCGAGCTTGGGCTCGTTCTTTAGCCCTTGGCAAGCTGGGGCTTTTGCTTTATTCTATACTGTGTAGCTAGTGATCCACTGAACTTAACTCTTTCCTTACTCAGATTGATCTGCTGTTGGGCTTTTGCCAATCCATCTCACAGAACTGGAAAATACCTATAACATGTATTTAATAGAATTAATTATGTCAAGTGATTCCATCAAGACAATAAAAAAAATGGGAAAAAAAAGACTTACCACATCAACTAATATCTATTGGTCTAATAGAATAACTACAAATTTATGTCAACAGGAATTGGCTAATCAATATCAATGGAATATGATCATGAACATGAACATGCCTATGCATGTAATTGCTATCCGGAGAGATTTACATATTACAAATTGATCCATGAATTTAATGACTTACCAATATATTTGTAAAACTAATATTGGATATTAGATAACACATGAACGATTGATCACGACTAAGCCAGGACATAGATACATATGTATGTATGTTGGAGTTAGAAAATAGTCTTTTTAAAATATTAGTTCTATCAAAATGCATAATTTGTATGTATGTAGGAGTCAAAAAAATTGTACTTTTTTTTACGAAATAATCTAATTCAATTATTAATTTAATTAATTCGAATAATTGAATGGTAACTTGTTGGATTCGTATTTTTTAAAAATGGCTATATATATGTATGTAATAAACAGGGATAGTAATTTCTATTGTCAAGATTTTAGTTGTTACCACATGTGGTCTATACATTTCAAATTTAAAATTAGGTAAAGTTATCTCATTTAAGCTTTAACAAGCTGGAATAGCTCAGTTGGTTAGAGCGTGTGGCTGTTAACCACAAGGTCGGAGGTTCAAGCCCTCCTTCTAGCGAGAATAATCGTTTTTCAGCAAGACTGTTTTATCTGATCTCCTGTCTTTGTGACCTAGTTCTGGGCTTAGCCCCTGCGTAGATTCTCCCCATTGAGAAAGGCCCAATTATTAAACACTGTTTTTTCTGATCTCCTGTCTTCATTATGCAGTTCTGGGTTTAGCCCATCAGTAGATTCTCCCTATTGGGAAAGGCCCAATCATTAAACAAGAGTCTGAACATCATTACATATCTTCCTTCCAATTATCAAAGTGTTAAAAAGGGGAACCAAAAAAAAAAAAAAAAAAAGGATAAACAAAGAGTAAGATTGCAACTCGAAAATCAAAATCCAACTTGGAAAACTACAAGTAGAGATGATCGTATGTAAATCAGGTTTCCCAATTTTAATTAATAGAAAATTATTTTCCAACATTTTACATGGTACATTGATTTGGTTATATTGCTTCCATACATCCGACTTTACTTATTGGGAATAGAATGAAATATTGATTTATCACCTTTTTATTATTTTTCCAAATACTAATTGAACTATATAATGAAAGGAAATTATTAAAAAAAAGTGAAATAGGATATTATACCCATAAAATGCTAATCGAATAATATAACTAATTATTATAAATTATCACTTATTTCAAAATATTAAAACTCAAATTACAACAGTTTATACAGGAATAATGATATGAAATTAATTTCTATTCATTCAGAGATAATGATAAGAAAATAATTTTATGACACTAATTAGATTAAACGATTATTCTGATATAATCTCTTACTTCTCAATTATCCTTTCTTTTTTAAGGTTACTGGGTTTAAAATCACATATAAACATTATTACATGTCCTACTTCTCAAATGTCCATTCAAAATTTTAAATAATATGTGCTGAAAAATTTATCATCCATTCTTAGTTTATAAATTCCATTTTTTATTTAAATTATAAAAAAATAGTTTAATGAAAATTTTATTTAGAACATTAATTTGGTAAAAAAGATTATACTATTTCTATATATCTAAATCTATTAATCTAATTAATATTAATAATATATTAATTAAAAAATTATTAAATGATTCTACATTAAATATTTTATTTGTGAATAAAAAATTATAGAAATAGAAATTATAGAGATTTATTATTTTTTTATATTTTACAAAGATCATACTTTAACATTGTTTTATTTTTTAATTATAATATAATTAGTTACTTTGTATAATTACTTGTTCTATATTATCAAAATTCAAACCATAAAAATTTAGATATAAATAATAATAAAAAGTTAATTCAGAGTTGAGATAGAAATAATAATAAAAAATTAATATTAATTATATGTCAATTAAAAAATTATAAAGTAATCTCTAAGTAAATGTATTATTTACAATTGAAAAAAATCATTAAAATAAAAGTCAGAGATTTACTAATTTTTATGTTTCAGAAAGATTGTAATTTAATTTTTTTTTATTTTTTAATTATAATATAATTAATTACTTCATATAATTATCAAAAACTCAATCGGTAAAAGTTTAGATAAATATAATAATAAAAAGTATTCACAGAAAATTATAAGAAATTAATCTTGATATCTTACTTTTCAACTATACAATGAATGTTTATGTGGCTACTCGTTTTTACCCTTTGTTTCGTTCCCTTGCGTTCTGCCTACCGCACCTCTTTCACTCTCTCACACTTTCACTTAGTTCTCTCTCTGTACCATCAATGGCAGCCTATGCAGCCGATGATGGCATTGAAAACCCACTTCTTCAGGACTTTTGACTTCCCACCATTTGATGTTGTTGAAGCCAAGCACGTGCCCTCTTGAAGAAGCTGGTCAGAAAGTTTTCATTTTTTTGGTCATTTTTGGGTTCTTTATCCATTGGGATTTCTTCTTGTTTTTGGGATTCAGGGAAATTCGAGTTTTTTGTGTTTGTAGGAAGTTGATTTGGTGGAGCTGGTGCGTACGGTGGAGCCATCGTGGCCAAAGTTGGTCGAACCTTTGGAGAAGATAGTTGATAGGATTGTTGTTTGGGGGATCGTCATTCATCTTTAAGTATGTTCAGGATAATGCTGAACTCCGTTCTGCTGCTGAGGATGTTCAGGTATTTTTCATGGAAATTGGTTTCTTTGTTGCAATCTTAAAATTTGTGTGGCTCCCTATTTACCAAACGCACACCACACATTTATTTTTATACCATCTATATAAACTTATATTGTATGAGCGGAGTACTATACACTAATAAAGTGGCGTGAGTTCGCCCACTTACTTGACACGATCAGTGCCTTTCATTTTATATAAATATTTCATTGATTGAAATAGACGTTTCGGGTGAAACTGGATGTGTAAGTTGTTAGAATTTTTTTACATGGTTTATCATAATTTAATTAATTATATATTATTAAATTAAATAAATATCATAATAATTAATTATTATGGATCAATTAATTATATTATCAAATTATTGAACCTGTAATAATATTTAAATCATTAATAAATTTTAGTGATGTGAATTTTGTTATTGGATCAATGATGATGAGTAAGTTAGTTCAGTAGGATTACATCAAGAGAGATCCTATTTATATTTTAGTAGAATTGTAGTTATTCAATTGAAATTTTATTTATAAATTTCTCTCTCTTCTCTCTTCGAGGGCTATAAGGAGTAAACATATTAAAAGAGTATTTTGTTATCCTGAATTTTTACATAATATTATGTACGATTTTATTATTATTAATTAAATTTATATATATAATTCTGATGCATTATAATATGATTAATAAATCTGATGAATTGGCTATTTTAATTTATCTAATTTTTTTAGCAATTAATATTAAAGCCAATTTTTTTTTCATGTTATAATACTTAAATTTGGGCAAATTTGTTTTTTGAGATTTTTTATAATCTATAATTTGTGATGTAAAATTATTATGGATCTAAAAACATGAGATTTATTTATATTTTTGGCTTAATGTATTTCTAAATTGATAATAATTTTTTTTTTGTAAACCTTCTTGATGTGAAATCATGAATTAAATGTAACTTAAATTTTTTGAAAAAATTCAATTCATAAATTTGACAGATTTAAAGAAAAAATATTTAAATTAATTCATAATTATATGTTAAGAGTATGTGATATAAAAAATGCATGAATCAATTTGAACAAATGCTGTTTAAAATTGAAATTTCAACATTCATGTTTTTTGGTTATCAAAAGATTGTTTTGTCAAAATTTGGCCTAATTATTTGAGATTTGTTCTAATTGATCTATGATTCTATATTAGAATAACTAGAGAAAGAAAAACACTTAATTAATTTCTGAAAATTTGAACAAAAATATCATCAATTTTATGAATTTTTCATTTGGGTAACCTAAGAGAGATTCCATACTTTTCTAGTTAAAATTACACTAATATTTTTCTATAATTTTATGAAATTGATAATAGGATTAGTTTTTAAATAAATTTGGGTAAAGAAACCCACACAATTTTTTTTTAAAATATAACTGAATTAAAGGAATTTGCAAATCAAGTAAGGTTTGATTACATAGTTGGTCACCTGTGTAGATAATGTGTGGCGCCATGCACCACCATAAAAATGGTGGATGATGATAAAAATTATACTACCAAGTATCACTCTTCGAGTTCTACTTGTGATAATTTTTTTAGTTTTTAAAAATAAAAATATTTTATTTTTTAAATAATTTATTTGAATAATTATTTAACATTATTTTGGTTTGAAGACTTTATTATGTGTTTGCTACAAATTAGACTACTATCTGTAATTTTTTTTAGAATTTTTTAGAAATAAAAATATTTTATGTAATTATTGTCCTATTTGAGCATTGATTTCATGTTTTTTGGACATGAAATTTTACTGAAATTAAATTTTAGAATTGTATCTAGGAGAATGCTATATTAGTAATATATATGTCGTGTTAACGTAATATTATTAACATAGTTCACAGGTGATAATGTGAATGTTAGAATTATTTATTATGTTCTTAAAATTTTAAATACTTTACCGATGTTAGGTTTTAGGAATGTAATATACAATTCTTATGTTATATCATGAAGCCTTAAATGTCCTACTGGTGCTGGGTTTCATAATGTAATATTATTTAGAATTGCATAATTACTGAAGAAATATTATAACATGATATTATGTCAAGCATGTAATTTTGAAAATTTATTATAAATTTCATAAAATGTTATTTTCTCAATCTTTCATTACCTATGTAATTTATTGTCGTGAAAACAGTAAATGAGACTGATTATAAGGACTAAATTGAGTAGAAGATATCCTTGACTGAATTGCTAATATCATATCTGATAATCACCAGTATTTGACAGGGAGAGATGGAGAACTAAAGATACATAATAACTCTACTGCTACATAAGGACTTTTCATAGAAATTGAATGCACTTTTATAGAGTGTACTTGATAACTATGATATATATTAAGGATAAAACCATCATTAAAGGCATTATTGACTCTTTAAAAGCCAAAGTAATAATGAACTTTGTACCTTATAGAGTTCATAAGGCTGAAAAGGATATTACCTTTTGTTATCAGATAAAAATATTTAAAGTGGTGCTAGTAGAATTAGTGAGCATATCATGAAATTGGTATACTATTATAATCACTTATTGGCACGAAAGTGGACTTAGAAAATAGTCATTTGATTTAGTATGATTTAGAGTCTCTTTTGGTTCAAATTGATGTTTTTGAGATATCATATCACACTCAAGAAGATGAGTAGACTTTTCGCAAAATGATTTTTATAGTTAGTTAAACGGTGGATGATGTGAAAAATTGAAAAATCTTTATGCTTATTTTTTTTCACACAGATCAGTTACTCAACGTGGAAATAAATCACACCCAAATGAACGTAATTTTGAACAATAGGAAAACTAATTTAAGTATATATCATAATAAATCAAGATGTTCTATTAGCTCTAATGAGACATTCCATCAAACACTTAGAGGTTAGAAGGAGGTGTAATTATTTGCATTACAAAATTATTATAAGCGTTAAAGAAATAGAAGGAAGTTAAGTGATAAAAGCTGATAATCGGATTGGAAATAGTGGAAAAATGCAAGATAAATATATAAGAGTGGTTGCTGTTTGGAAATTAGAAAGTTAGTCAATTAAATACTATAGTTGGATACAAAAGGATTACAATTAATGTGAGATACTCAATGCTATATAATAAGTGTCTGGGTGATATCTCCATTGTTATGTCTTGTTCTATGAAACATGATTGGCGTAGAAGATCATTGTTAGGAAACTTTCCACTAGCCTAACCATGCAAGATGACATACCAAAGGTACATAATTACATCAATGCATAACTAAACATGTATATGTCAACTTCTACCAAAAATCCAATAGAGTTTCCTCTATTTTTCAAATGTTTGGGCACAAGGCCCATATAATAACAAAAGGGCTACATGCCCACCACATCCTATATCCTACTGAGAATTCCATAATTAACACACATGCATACAGAATCCTACCAATTGGGAAAGTTTTTCATCATTATTATACCTTTAATCCTCACGGAAGGTGTTTTACTCGATCAATGAGCAGATCTTGAATCCATGTGAGGTGGAGGGATTGTGGGTGTATCCTCATGCTTTGAAAAATAGATATAGATGATAGAATGAGTTTCATTGAAACTCAATGAGTAAATAATCCTATAAAAACTATAACTTTATCTATAATTTTACATTCAAAATCTAAAGGATAAAATAAAATATAAATAGATTTATGAAAATAAACTTACTTGTTTAAAAGCCAATTTTAAAATAAATTCATACTTTCATCCATTGAGAAATCAAGTATATTAAATATGATATTCAATAAAACAAAATAAGCCAAGAAGTAAGATATTGTGTAATCGTAAGAGAAATTCAATAAAACCTTTTAACATTCATTTATATTCATGTAACAAAATACTCAATTGAAATCTAAAAGAATAATTCCTAAAGGTAACCATATCATCATAAACATTGTCATAATTCATCTAACATGCATGTTGAATATTCATATATTTGATAGGACCCCTTTATTACACCATCACATATTCTTGTCACAAGTGTATTTGAGGATTACCAATGAATTTTCAATGGATTCAGGACCTCAACTCATTAAATCATTTGAAATAATATGCCACCAAGTTTTTTTTTTCAACAATAAAAGACATTCTATCTATATCTTAATATTAATAATTCAATCATATTATATAATACAAAATCCTTACATTTGTAAGTAATAAATATTGTAAAATGCATGAATACACTAAATTATTTTCATAAGTAATCTTCATAAGCAAAATAAAATTTCTAGTGCCAACCATGTAAACCAAGAATAAAAATATAATTTCATCACGTCAAATTAATTTATACATATATACACAACATACGTTAAGCTTTTAAAACAAGCCACATAGAAAAATCTCATTATTTCACAAATCATAATAACTCATCTCATAAAATTATATCATACTATAAATAAGATTTATTGAAAGAGTATGATTATCTACTTATCTTAGACACTCCTTAAAAGCTAGATCAGCTAACGATCTGTCACGACCCGCCCAGGGGGTCCGTGACCGGCGTAGAAGATTACCCGTAGGAAACCTCCTACAAGCCTAACTATATAGTTTGACCTTTTTATTACATGTCTATCCTACTGAAAATCCAACAGAGTTTCCTTTATAATCTGGACGCCCATGCTCAAAGCCTTATTACACAACAAGGGCCACATGCCCATCAAGATCTATTTAACAAATAAACATATATACAGTGGCCTAGACTAAACACCAACAACCTATTGGGCATCCGGAACTCTATTATCAATATAATACAATATACATTATAATTTTGACGATTCAATTACACTATCATTTATACAAATCATCTATACTCAATTAATACGGGCTATATGCCAGCAAAGTATACGTGGTAATACATTAAACACATGGAGGCCTCGATTAAATATTTATAGTATGGAGTATCCGAGATACAAATTAATGTAATACATATTTCTATTAATTACAGTTCATATTCTTACTATCTTGTTTCTTTATAATTTCAATGTATTTCTTTTTCTTTAAAGGATGATGATTGGATCCAGATAATTCTCATAGGTAACCAAAATCGATGAGATTGCCCCTATTCCATCCACAACTCCATTCAGATATATCATTTTATTATACCTTCCCCCTTATTGCTCTAACAGACACCAGGTGGTCACAAGTGCATCTGAGGGTTTCCTGTGAATAACTAGTGGTTCTAGACCCACAGGAATCCAATAGGGAACCAGAACAGATCTCCATATCCATCCAAATAACACCGGTTCAGATCGCCCTCTTATTGCTCCTACAGAACAGATATATACAGGTGCACTCGCGGGTTGCCCAGGAATTACCAATGGATCCTTAGTTAATTTAATTATATTATATATATAAGTATTATGCAAGAAAATAATTTCAACACCTAAATCTCAAGGAAACTCCTATTGGTAACCATGGTATTATCAGTATTTTCTTTTTTGTACTGTATATTCGTATCCTCTACTTACTTTCCTTTGTCATTTTCCATTACCACCCCTTGGGCTGTTATCGCCATTCAGGCTATTTTTCCTGTCAGTATTACCCAGTCATATAGGTTGTTCTTTCTGTATTATCCAGCTTTACAGGTTGTTTATAGATATTATCGGATTACCATTAGGTTTCCATGGAATCCAGGGTTTCACATTGTCTGAATTATATATTGTTTCATAATTTAACAACATACGAATAGATGTTTATATTCACAATACCTCAGAATAATTCATCATCGATATTTCAAGTTAATGAAATTACTACTTTATTATTTAATAAAATTACGTTATCACAAGGCAACATTTACAAGGGTGAGATTATTCACTCACCTCTCGAGTGTAAACTTATAGAAATTTAAGTATTACCAATTTCACACTTTATTCAGAACACATCTAATTGCAACACTTACAACAACTATAATTACCCCACAAGCCAATCTTATACAATAGTCAACAATCTAGAATATCACCAACCAAAATATAGCAATTCAAAATACAGTCAACCAAAATATAGTATACCAGAATTCAGTGGACCAAAATACAGTATACTAAAATTTTACACAGCAAATAGCAAAGCTAACATTTACACAGCAACCAGAATTTTATAGCAACCCAAAATACAAAAACCAAAATTATACAGCAAGCCAAAATACAGCCACCAAATTTATACATCAAACTTGAATATAATAGCTAGAATTATACAACAAGCAGCAACCAATAATTCATATAGCATACAACAACCAGAATTTACATATACAAGCAAAATAGACTATCATCTCACATTCGGATTATATAACTTAAAGAAACAACAAATAGTAAAAAGCTATACTTTATCAAAACATATCTGAATCAAATTACCAAGAAATTTCCCCCTTTTCATCAACTACTCATTTTCAACTACTTACATAAATTTCTTGATAACTATCAATCCAAGTACTATAGAATAAAACTAATATTCTAAGATTACTCATCGGATCCCAAAGTGGCTACCCTCAGCTCACCGCTGGTCGAAACACCATCGTCGGCCTGGAGTACAAGATTGGCCGAACCAATAAAATGCAAGGGAGAGAGAAAGTCTAGCTACCACCTTTACTATCTAGCCAATAAACGCATCGGGAGGAGAGAAAGGAACTATCACTGATAATAAAAAGGTCAGACGGCTGCCAACCTACCATAGTCGGGCTGCTGTATTCACCGGCCAGAAAGCCGAAGAAGAAGAAAGCTCTGAGGTTGAAGGGAATGAACTGAAAAGGAGGCTTGGCTTCTGTCAGCAAAGGTCACACACCGAAGCACGCGAGACGGTCGAAGACACACTGGCCCAACGGTGGCCTCTGGAAAGCTTTAGAAAATAACCGAAAGAGAGGAGAACCCCACGAGAAGAAGAAGACCTGTGAAGGGGCTCACTTATCGAAGGGGCCGGTCCCCTTTTATGAAAAAAGTTTTACATATTTTTATGTTATGGCCCCTAACTTTTACACTGACTTTCACTTTGGCCCCAAGATTCATGGGTGACTTTCTCTATTGCCTAGCCTTTTAGAAACTTTTTAATTTAGTCCCTACCGATTTTTTAATTTAGTCCTTTTACAATTTAAATTTTATTTAAAATTTTTCTTTTTATTTTCTCGAATTTTTCAGGTGTTACACAATCGGATCACTCAACCTAGTTGGGTATAATCAGCATCAAAATCAATAATTGAACTTAAGATTAAAGTCTTTCAACTAAGCACACTTATCTCATAGTAATGTTGAACTTAAATATTTAGCCTAAAATTTCAAAATCCAATACCAGAGTCACCTACTTGGATTTTCAGCTAGATCTCTAAAAATTGGACATCCATGTAATAAGTTCTTTTGTAGAAATATTATCAAAACAGCAAGGAAATCTTAACTTTTCGTAATTTTAAACAGTGAAGGTTTCAAGCATAATCCCTTGGAAATTTAATGTAAAGTTAGTATAAAATAAATCAGATGATTTAGGAACACTCATTGGGGTCTAAAGTGCCGATGAACAGCTCGCTGTGAGCTGAAATGCCACCTATAAACTCAATTGGGGTTCGACCGAGTAGCATCGAAGGGGAGGAAGTTGCTGCCATGAGCTGCTAAGAAGAAGGGTCACCGAAGAAGAAAGGAAGAAGAGCTAATAGTGATTGGAGCGATTGGACGATGACGACAAGCTAAAAGGCAGAAGATCATTGGCAAAGCAAAGGAAGAGAATACATGGGAAAGCTTCGACTGAATGCAATGCGCGAGGGAGAGAGGGGATCGACTGGGAAAAATTTATTTAAAACAAAATGGGAAAATTTACACTTTGAGCCATTGACTTTTCACCACCTTCAAAAAGGCCCTTTTAAAAAGAAGAAAATTTATGTTACGACCCCAACAAAAATTTGAAAGATATCTCTTTAGTCCCTCATCAAATATTTTTATTTATTTTATTTATTTTTTTATTCGATATTACAAACTCTTCCTCCTAACAAAAGAATTCATCCTCAAATTCTAAAAACATGATTATAAGAAATAAAGATTCATACCACTAGATTATTTGAATAGCTGGGGGTATCTATTCATCATAAAGGACTCTGGCTCCTAAGTCATTTCCTTTTTCCCATGGTTCTCCCATAGAACCTTCACTGATGGATATTCTTTAGAGTGAAGCTTTCTTATTTGATGATCAATTTTAGCCACAGGATGCTCATCATACATGAGATGACTATCTAACTCCATAGGAACTTGAAAGAGGACATGAGATGGATCTAGCACATATTTCTTCAATATCGATACATGAAAAATAGGGTGCCAATTCTGGAAGTAGATTCAACCTGTATGCCACAGCACCAATCTGTTTCTCAATGGGAAATGGGTCTATATACTGGGGACTCAGCTATCCCTTTTTGCCAAATTTCATTATTCCTTTCATGGGTGATACTTTTAAGATCACCTAATCACCCACTTGAAATTCTAAATCCCTTATTCTCTTATCAGTGTAAGACTTTTGGCAGCTTTGAGCTGTTATCAACTTTCTCAAATAATTTTAACTTTTTCATTTGTGTCCTATACCAAGTCTGGACCCAATAGTTTCACATTTCCCATTTCAAACCATCTGATTGGAGATCTGCACTTTCTTCTATACAATGCTTCAAAAGGAGCCATTTGAATAGTAAAATGGTAGTTATTATTATAAGCAAATTTAATCAAGGGCAAGTATCTTTCCTAGCTACCTTCAAATTCCAGCATACAAGCCCAAAGCATATCTTTCAAAACTTGAATGGCCCTTTCAAATTAACCATCCATTTATGGGTGAAAAGTTGTGCTAAAATGAAGTTGTGGCCCCAATATCTCTTAAAAAGATCTCTAGAATTAAACGGTAAATTAGGTACTTCAATCAAATATAATTGATAATGAAACTCCATGTACAAACACGATCCAATCCAGGTATAATTGGGTATTTTGAGAGGTTGAATAGGTAGTTTTCACTAGAAGAAAATGAGCATTCTTGGTCAAATGATCCATAATCATCTAAATGGAATCATAGCCTTTTGAAGTCTTAGGCAGCCTAGTAAGAAAATCCATAGTCACCCTTTCTTATTTCCCCTTGAGGATCTCAATATTCTAGTGCAAGTCTACAGGTCTTTGGTGTTCAGTTTTCACCTGTTGGCACGTGAGACATCGAAAAATAAAATTCTGCTATGTCTCATTACATTCCTTCATACCATAGCTCATCCTAAGATCCTGATACATCTTATTATTACTAAGATGCATAGCATAAGAGGATGAGTGAGCTACATGTATGAGTCATTATTGTAGATTAGAAACTTCTGGCACCCACATGTGACCATGGTTGTTAGTCTGGATGGGTGCCCTAGACCAATTTAATTGAGTTCTAGCGCATCCTGGACTATGCATTCTGTGTATTTGGATATAAAGGTTGTACATTCATCTTATATTTCATTCATCGTGTATTGCATACGTAAGATGAAGTCTGTGGTGAGAAGTTATTTCATTTAGTCAATTCCATAAAGGGTTATGGGATGGTGAGTGTGACTGTTAATGATGTAAACTTCTACACCAAAATGACATTAGTTGAGATCTGATAACTGGACACTATCGGATCTGTTGAGACTAGACGATGGGGTGTTTCTCATATGCTGTGCAGCTGACCTCACGGCTGAGATGTAAGTGAGTTACATCTAAATACACACGTGAACACGACCCAGTTAGTTTAGGAAAACTTAACTGGTAATCGTGATCTTGTCTGACCCGTATGGAGATACTGTATGGAGCTACATCATCAGTTTATCTCCAGTGGTGATCGCAT
>JANHAO010003593.1:0-25877 GCA_026873985.1 Saraca asoca | reverse complement strand
AGGGACTAAACTGCAAATCGAAAAAAGGTTTTCCTATTGCATCAAAATGACGTCGTTTTGGCCTTTAATGGGCCGACCAAAACGATGCCATTTTGGGGCGTCCCTTTGTCTTCTCTATATGGCCGAAATTGGTTCGGCTGGCTGAGCACCGTCCATGCGGAGAAGACGAAGAGGCCGAGAGGGAGAGCTCGTGTGCACGGCGGTTTGGTGGCGTCCGACAGCGATCCGATCGGAAATGGTTTCTGATGAGCTTCCCACGTTCTTCCCTTTGTCTTTGGCTGAGTTTTTGGCAAGATGAGGAAGTGTTCCTCATGGGTTTCGATTGGACCGAACCATGAAGGGAGGAAGGCCGGCGAGAGTCTAGTGATGTTTCAGCTTCCAGTGGTCCTTTCAGCTTCCAGAGTCTTGCTAGCACAAGAAGAAAAGCTGAGGAGGTCATGGGTTCTTCTCCGACGTGGATACCGGTGGAGGGAGGACGCTTGGACTCCTGAGGTGACTGGAGAGATCAGACGTTTCCGCTGTGCAAGGAGTTGAATTAAGGTTAGTCTTGCTTCCTCTTACTTTGTATTTAATGTATGTGATACATTGATGCCTCAAACCAACGGATCTGTGAAGATGAGTTTCGGCCAAGTGTGTTCTTTTACTAAGAAATTTTTTTGAAATTCTCCCTCTTTTGGCCGAAGCAAATCTAACATGTTCATGGGATTGTTTACTCACTGAGTTTCTATGAGACTCATTCTTTCCTTTTCTATGTTTTTCAGTTTCAGAAGCCTTTCTAGATTCCCATCCAATAGACCTTTATGTGGAGATTGACATGTATAAAATGGTGATGTCATATGGCAGTTGGATAGGATTGCATATACATGTGTTGTACATGTTGTCTGGATGCCCAGTAGGATGTGTTTCATGTAGCCTGGGCCACTGCGTATCAATATTTGTTATACAGGTTGAGATGGGCATGTAACCCTTTGTATTTTATATATGGCCATGTGCCTGGGTGTCCAGAAAATAGAGGAAACTCTGCTGAATTTTTGATAGAGATAATAAATTTATATTGAATGAATAATAGAAATTGTGCATTAGTGTTATGTCTTGATTGCATGGTAAGGCTTGTAGGGAGTTTCTTGAAGGAAAAGGATTTCCTGATGGTGACCTTCTACGCCGGTCATGTGCTCGGGATTGGGGCGTGACATGCAGTATCTGGCTGCTCGAGACCGCAGGCATCACGCCTCGAGTCTATTTTCTAATAACTTCTCATTCTACAAGTAGTTTATTATTGGATTCATCCAGGAGTTAGGCATTTCGATGATTGCCATGATGACATCTTATTGTTCAATACTTGGGGATGGAAGGAGCTCTATCGGTACCGCTCCTATAAGGTCTAGATCGTCAGTGGTAGATAGGTGACCTAAAGCATCTGCGTGCGCATTCTGGGCTCACAGGATCTGATTGATCTCAAACTATTGGAGGAAGCCTAATAATTCTTGGACTTTATGGAGATATCTTATCATTTTCCCCCCGAGCTTGGTATTCACCTTTTATTTGACAAATAATTAACTGTGAGTCACTAAAATTTTTTATTCTCTTGGCGTGCACCTTTCTAGCTAGTCATAAGCCCACTAATAAAGCCTTATACTCAGCTTCATTATTTATGGCCTGAAAGCTAAACCTTAAGGCACTGAGGACCTTGTGTCCTTCTGAACTAATAAGAAGTATTCTTGCTCTGGCCTTTTGACCACTAGATGGCCTGTCGACAAACAGTTCCCACCATAGGGCCTCAGGGACTTCTACCTCGCTTTGTATGGGGCCTATGAATTTGGCAATGAAATCAGCCAGTGCTTGGCCCTTGATAACTATTTTGGGCTTGTATTCAATGTCAAACTGCACGAGTTCAATTGCCTATTTAAGCAATCGTCTCGAGGCATTTGTCTTCTATAGAACTTGTCTTAGTGGATACTGAGTGAGGACCCTAATGCTGTGGGCTTGGAAATAGGGCCGTAGCTTCCTTGAGGTAATGACCAGGCAGTAGACGAGCTTATCCATTGGTGAATATCTTGTCTCTACATCTAGCAGTCTTTTGCTTATATAGTAGATAAGGAGTTGAATCCCTCCCTCTTCTTGCGTAAGCGCCGTGCTCAAGACGTGCCAAGATACATCCAAATATACGGTTAATTTTTGACCCTCTTTTGGCTTAGAAAGGAGAGGTGCTTGCCCAAGATATGTCTTAAGTTCCTAAAACGTGACCTCGCATTCAGGGGTCCACTCGAACGTCCTCACCTTTTTGAGGACATCGAAGAAAGGAACACACTTGTCCGTTACCTTAGATATGAACCTGCTAAGCGCAGCAACCTGACCATTTAGGCTTTGGACATCTTTTGGTCCCGTGGGAGAATACATATTGAGCAGTGCCCTGATTTTCTCTGGGTTCACTTCAATCCCTCTATTATTAACTATAAAGCTGAGGAACTTGCCCGAGGCTACTCCGAATGCCCACTGGTGTGGGTTAAGCTTCATCTAGTACCTCTTTAGGATTTGAAACATTTCGTCAAGGTTGTGGATGTGATCGACGAGCTGTTTGGATTTCACCAGCATGTCATTTACATATACCTCCATAGTCTTGCCAATTTGTTCTTGGAATATCTTGTTCACCAACCGCTAATAGGTTGCCCCTGTGTTTTTGAGTCCGAAAGGCATCACTTTGTAATAGTATAGCCTGCGGTTAGTGATGAAGGAGGTATGCTCTTCGTCCTGCGCAGCCATTGAAATCTGATTATACCCTGAGTAGGCATCTATGAAGCTAAGCAGTTCATGTCCCGCTGTGGCATCTACTAGCTAGTCTATCCTTGGCAAGAGGAAGCTGTCTTTAGGGCATGCTTTGTTGAGATCAGTGAAGTCAATACACTTCTCCACTTCCCATTCTTTTTCTTGATGAGTACAGGGTTGGCCACCCAAGTGGGATATTGTGCCTCTCAAATGAAGTTGTTTGCTAGAAGCTTGTCCACCTCTTCTTTAAGCACTGTGTAGCATTCAGTGGTTATTGGTCTTCTCTTCTGGCAAATTGGTTTAGCCTGGGGATCATGTTAAGTCTATGTGACATTACACTCGGATCGATACCCTCCATATCTTCATGGTTCTAGGCAAAAACATCCACGTTTGCTCTAAGAAAACTCACCAATTGTTCCTTCATATTGGGTGGTAGGCATTTTCTCAACTTGAGGCATCTTTGTTTGTCTGTCTTGCTCACTCGTACATCCTTTAGTTCTTCAACCGTCCCAGTGGCTCGCTTAGTGTCCACCTCTCGAGGGTCAAGGTTGTAGCTTTTGCAAATATGTTGGCTACTATTCCTACCTTTGCCCTAAACAAAAGAGAGTTGACGAAAGCCAACTCCTCTACTATTGAAGAACTACAGAAAAACTTGGAAACCAAGTTGCATGAAGTGGCAGATCGAGATAAAAGTATTGTTGACTTGACTACCCACATAGCTAAATTAGTAAAAAAAGTAGGATGCTTTATCCCTCTGAAGTAGAGCTGTCAAAACGGGCTGGCCCGACCCAACCCGCCCCGACCCGCCTCAACCCACAACCCAAACAGGGCGGGCTCAGAAACCCACTTCTAAATAGGCCAGTAAAACCTTAATCTAACCCAACCCATTTGCATGGCGGGGCGGGCCAATCCGCTAGCCTAATCTATTTTGACAGCTCTAATTCAAGTAAAATTGTCAAAAAAGGCCAGCCTCCCCCGACCCGCCTCAACCCGCAACTCAAACGGGGCGAGTTCCAAAACTCGCTTCTAAACGGGTCAGTAAAATCTCAACCTAACCCAACCCATTTGCATGGCGGGGTGGGCCAACCCGACGGGCCCAACCCATTTTGACAGCTCTATTCTGAAGTGAGGCATTAGCTTTTAAAAGACTACTTTGACATAGAAGAACGATAACTTGGTCTATGAGTTGGAAGTCAAACGATAGGCTCGGAAGGATCATGAGGTTGCCTTCCAGAAAGAACTCACAACCACAGTACACGAGGCTAAAGACCTTAGCTTTCCAATGATGCAATTGGGGTTTAATAATGTAATATGTAAAAATCATACTATAAATTTTTCATATCCAAACAATGTGAAATTACTACTCACATAAATAGGAAAATAATTAAATAAAATATTTTTATTTTTAAAAAATTATGAGAAATTATAAATTATAATCTAATATGCAGGAAATACATAATAAAATTTTTAGATCCAAATAACATCAAATAATTATTTGAATAAATTAGGTAAAAATAAATAAAAAAATTTCCTTCCTAGAAAAATTTAAAAAAATTATTAAAAATTGAGTTTGGATAGTAGTGTTTAATGGTATGATCTTCGTTACTATCTACCACGCGCTATTGGTGCAAGTGACCAATGCGTCAAGTAACTTCACCTTTTTCTTCTCTATCTAATCAATCATTTGTTGGTCCGCGTAATCAAACATGACCCAATTCGTAAATTTTTTCAATTTGGTCACACCTTTAAACAATTTTCATGGGGATTTTTTTAGCAAAAATCACCTAAAACTAATCCTCAAATCAATTTCATAAAATATGATAAAAATTGAACAATGTTAATTGAAAAAGTACTTAACTCAAGGGTTGTCAAATTGAAAAATTCTAAAATTGCTGCTATTTGTGTTTTAATTTCCACAAATTAATTTAAAGCTTTTATTTATCTAAAAAATAATTATTATCATAGTAATAAAGCTCATATTACTAAAATTTATTATTAATTTTAGTATAATTTAAATTTAATAATATAATCATACTTCAATTAATTTATTTTAAAATATTATTATAATTTTTAATAAACCAATTTAAACATAATATTAAATTATGTACGCCGAAGTTAGAAATCCTAATATTAAATTGTATCACATAAACACATATACAAAGTAGTTAACTACAGATGCTAACTGTGAAGGCACGATTAAAATTTCCCATTCAATATATACACGCTATACACGCACATGCTATTATATATTAAAAAAAAAAAAAAGAAAAAGGCAAGGGCTGCATGTACTGCGGATACTATTTACCTCACATGTTAAGTTGGAAGGGAGAAAAATATTTATTGAGTAAGGATCATCTTTTTTTAAAAAATATATATATATTTGAAAATAATTTATCTATTTGAAATTAAAAGAAAACAAAAAAATATCCATAACCTTATCTATTAGACTGACCATGTAGGATTGTCTAACTTTTGATAAAATGCTATCCCTCTTTGCAATACAGCACGCTTTAATTTCTCTCTCTTTTCAGGTTTTGTGTAGATTTCTCTCCCCTCTCTCTCTCTCTCTCCTCATTTTGTTCACATTATGTGACGGTTGCTAATATCGGGTGTTTGTTAATTTCCACAAATCTTTACCCTTATATTTATTATTTTATTTTTATTTTTCATAGCAGAAAATACCAGTACATGCCTGCTACAAAATCAAGACCGAAAGAAAAGAAACTCAAATTTTTAAGTGAAGAATTCTATTTATTTATAGAAGTCTGTGTTTGCATACTCAGAGTTTATGAATTATTAATTATGTTTAACTAATAAAATTACATCAAGAAAGTGATGTGTCAAAATAATATTTTTTATTTAATTTGAATTATATCACATAAACACGCTTAAAAAATAATTATTAATACAAGTTGCGGGAGGGAATTATTAAAAAAAAAAGAACTGATAAGTTCAAATATTATTTTTCTCACTTGTTATAAAGTAAACAAAAAAAAAAGTCGACCCTTTAAGTAAGGCAGTGATATCTAATATTGTTATAGGACTTTTCTCTTTTAGTATCCTAAGTTTGAATCTATAACATCACGTATTGTTATAAGCTGGCCTTATGAACTAATTTGACATGCATACATATTTGATTTTGGATGAAACTAGGCGTAAAAAATAAGTATGAAAAAGAGGTTATGTGATGTGAATTTAAAAGCAAATACATTTGTGTTTCCTATCTTGGGGGCATTTGTATCTTTTTAATATAGATTGTTTGTCCAATTTGAGTAAAAAAATACATAGTTGCCTCGACCAAGATAAAGCCTATTGTACCACTCACAACACCGATCAAGCTAGCCCCCTTGATTGACTTTGCCTTAAGCTCCCCTTCCTCGAATCGACCAATCACCATCCTTAGCCATGGCAAAACACTAGCCACAAAGAAGTTCAAAGCCTTTGAAAAAGCCAATAAAGGTAAGGGCAAGGAACGAAGTCTGCCCAACACTTTTGCTCCTCCCACAAAGAAGATCAAGGTAGGCAAATGGAAGGAGCTTCTACCAATTGACACTCCTAAAGGAAACAACCTAGTCTTTAATACCATGGATAGTCTATAGTATAAAGATGCCAATTATGAAGCGCATATGTGTAACCAGTTGCATCTTCCCCATGACCATAATCATGCTGATGAGTTCATCTTGACTACAGCCCCCTATGCATGCTAAAAGCTAGCACCACTCAAATGGCTCATGCTCTTACAAATACGCTGGCCACCTATCATGCCCATATCTCGGGCACATGACCAGCGTAGAAGGTCACCCGTAGGAAACCTCCTACAAATCTGACTATGCATACTGACTTATGAATATACATATATTTCTGTCAAAAATTTGACAAAGTTTCCCCTATAATCTGGACACCTAGGCTCAAGGCCTTAATACACAATAAGGGCCACACGCCCATCAAAACCTGTATAACAAATAAACAGTTACGCAGTGACCCAGACTAGACATTTATCCTACTAGGCATCCAGATCACAAACTAATATAACCTGTAATTCTATCTTACCAATTACTGTCTATATATCTTTACTGCTTTATACCTTTTATTTCCATTAAATAAATTTCAAAAATTTAGTGAGCGAGTAGTCCCAGCAAAATTGAATTAAAATTTACAAATTGATTATATAAAATCCATAAAAAAAACATATATTTTGGAAATAAATATTTTTGTCAAAACAAAATTCTTATCAAAATAGAAATTTTTTGAAAACCCTTTCACAATTCTCTTGTGACAGAAAACATGTATTTCTTAAAAATAGTTTTTTCATAAATCTGAAATTTAAGTATCAAATAAAATATTTCAAAACATATTTCTTTGTCTTCAAAAACAAATATTGATTGGATCTAGATAATTTTAATAGGTAATCAAAACCAATCAGAACGCCCCTAAACTAACCAATACACTAATCAAATATATTTATAAGATTACACTCTCCCTTTTATCGCTCCAAAATAAATCAGATGGTCACAAGTGCACCTGAGGGTTTCCTTGAATTTTTTAGTGGTTTTGGACCTAAAGGAATCTGACAGGGAGCCAGAACACATGTTATCCCCAAATCCACCAAGCACACCAATAAGATATTTTGTCTGATTACATATCTCCCCCTTATTTCTCCTACAAAACAAAACAAAGATACACAGGTGTACTTACGAGTTGTCAAGGAATTATTAATGGATCATCAGTTAAACAAATAATTATATTTCAAATTAAAACTGTCATTATTTGTTAGAAAATTTATCAGGCAATTATTTCAATATCAGATGTACCTGGAATAAAACATTTTATTCACACATCTATTTTAGCACCAACTGTGCTAAGATCAGAACTTTTTCCATTCCAAGCATATCATTCCAAACTTTCATACTTTCAATATAATTTTAATCCAATAAACATTTCAACATTGGGTACATCCAATTCAGAACACTTTCATTCAGATTGGAATCCTTAGAAAATCTGATAAATCACATAGCTTTTATGTTAACAAACAAATTAATTCAAAATCAAGTTTTTCACAAAATTTTCTATTCTTAAGACATATTTTGAATTCAAATAATACCTTAGAATGAATTATCATTGGTAATCAAATTATTCAAAAATCATAACATAATATTCAATGAAAATCACTTTTCAATGTAAAACGAAATTTGTAAGTGTGAGATTATTCACTCATAATCATTTCACTGAACTCACAGAATTCAAGCATTTATGGACTCAATAATTTATCAGGAATACTTCAGAACTAGATTTACAACAAGAATTTTCCATTTCCAATAATACATTTCTCAAACTTTAATGCAAATTTCTTGATAACTCTCAATCAGAGTAATATAGAATAAAACGGATTATTTAGGATTACTTACCATTTTTCGGAGGTCCTCTTGGCCCGAAATCCATGCCTGGCTGAACTATCATAAAAGTAGGGGAAAGAAGGAGAGTCGAGCTACTGCAAGCTTATCCAACCTAGAAACATGTCAGAGAGGAGAAAAAAAAATGGCCAATGGTGAATAGGCAATCAGACGGCAGCCAAAGCTACCATGACCAAATGGCTATAGTTCATCGGCCGTAGTAAAAATCCAGAAACAAGCAAGCCAAAGGAGAAAAGGAACAGCAAAAACCAGTTGGACTTTCTTCAACTGAGGATGATGGCTAGAGATACACCGGCAACATAAGAAACTCTGAAAGGTTTCGAAGAAAGCCTAAGAAAAAGGGAAGGAGAAGGATGGGAAAAAGAAAGAGGCCTGTAGGGGGCAATGGCTAGTCCAGGTGCCCTTTTATTTATAAATAAATTTATATTTATATTTTATGTTTTAACCCCCAAGATTTGCACCACCTTACATTAGGGCCCAAAACTTTTGTGCCACCTTAACAAAGGCTCAGCTTTCACAAATCTTTTCAATTTAGTCCCTACCAATTTTTCAATTTAATCCTTTTCCATTTTATTGTAAATTTTATTATAAATTTTCAAGTGTTACAAATTCTTGCCCCTATCAAAGAATTCATCCTCGAATTCTTAAAGCTAATTGTAACAAACCAAAACATTACAGAAAATGATGGAGATATCCTTACATCATGCTTCCGCTGTGCAACTCTGATATGAAAGACAAGAGAACCCTGTTAGAGTTATACGTAACTCTGAGAGAAACCAAGGGATGAGATTTTATCCTTTTGCTAAAAACAAAGTGAAATCCTAATGAATTTATCCAGAGCCACGTGCAATAATCGATTCATTCAGAAGTTCTTTGCAAAACTTACTTTCTCAAATTTCTTGTGCAGGAATATTCTTGAAACAGTCTGACTAACATACACTAACAATTGATAGAATCTTTTAAAACTAAACTATGATACTATAGTATTCAAACAAGATGATATCAAAATTGTATCCACACAATGAAGGGCTCTCTAATAGAAAATAACATCTTCCAATGTTAGACAATCGCATAAAGTGATGAACTAAATGTAGTAATCCATGAAACACTCACTTACCAAACTAAGATTGCAGATTTCAATTTCTATAAGTCTTAAAAGAGTCATTAGCATGATCCATCAGGATTCACATTAGTCATATAGGAGGACAGCACGGTGTCCACCCTAGAATTCAGACAAACAATAGACTGATACTAAATTAAACCAAACTGAAAACAAATTTATCACAAACTTTACAAACAATGAATCAATATTGAGCAATAGATCAGAGATGAAGACTCAATCCAATTTTAAGCCTATTGGGAATAATGGATTAATACTAGTTAGAACAAAACTAAAAACAATATTATCACACATGAATAGACAATAATAGCTTAATGCTAAAACAATCACATAGGTAGTCTATACTGCCAAATAATCCTAAATAGAACTTATTGACCAGGCTAAATTGAGATCGATCAAACAAAGTCAGCACAGATCAAACTAACTGTGATTCTAATCGTCAATCTCAATTAATCAATAATAAATGACAATAAATTCAAAAATAATCACAATCACAATAAAATAGTAGAATACAAAATCGCCTGCCACAACTATTGTAGGTCGATACAAATTCTAATATCTAGAATCTCTTTGCCCTCGATCAAGATAAATAGGGGGCAACTGTAACTATTATCTAAACTTTTGAACCTTGTATTTTCCATCCCTTAAGTGTTCATATGGTTTCTTCTTGTCATAATTATTTTCAGATCCATAGATTATTAGGTCCTCGTTTGGATATAGATGAACTATATAATTAAGAGATATTTAATTAATTCTATCATCTTACAAAGTAAAACAAATTCTGGTTGCACTCCTTCATGTGCAACCATGACAGTGCTACTTTCAGAATTTCAGATTTCCCATGTTTGTACTGTGAGGGAACATTTATCAGAATTTCTTAAAAAATCCTTCTGAACATATAATTTCTTAATCAATAGAGTTCAGAACAAATTTTTTTTCTTTCAGTAGCATTTACATTTTCTATATCAGTATGCTCAAAACTTTTAGAAAAACTAAGGCAATGTTGCCTCAATCCCATAACTGTAAATAATATATCATGTATCATTTACGAACCCTCAGAACAAATATCAAGATAGATTTTTATTTAGAGGCTTTCAGAAAAACTGAAACAATGTCCCCTCTGGTACACTGTTAGAAATAGAATTTCACATATTATTTATGGACTTCTGCGACACCATGGCTGCCACCTATATTTCTTTATTATCATGTAACAGAGGATCCATAACATATGGAACCACAATGTACATATGAGTAGGAACAAGTAACTTAAGATTTGCAAAAACTTATGGTATATCTAGGGTATGGGCATCAATGCATCATCATTCATGTGTCATGCTCCTGGGTACACTAACATGAACTAGGTATGCTTGTCTCATATTATTAGTTAGATACTTCTATGATTTCATATTATACACATATACCTAAATCTTTTGCTTTGATACCACTTTTGTCACGCCCTAAATCCTGAGCATGTGATCAATATAGAAGGTCACCTGTAGGAAACCTCCTACAAGCCTGACTATGCATATTGACTTATGAATACACATATATTTCGATCAAAAATTTAACAAAGTTTTCCTTATAATTTGGATGCCCAGGCTCAAGGCTTTAATACACAGCAAGAGCTACACGCCCATCAAAACCTGTATCATAAATAAATAGTCATGTAATGGCCTAGACTAGACATTTACCCTACTGGGCATCCATAACATAAACTAACCTATAATTCTATCTTACCAATTACTGTCTATATATCTTTACTATTTTATACCTTTTATTTCCATTAAATAAATTTCAAAAATTTAGTGAGTGAGTAGTCCCAGCAAAACTGAATTTTAATTTACAAATTGATTATATAAAATCCATCAGAAAAACATATATTTTGGAAATAAATATTTTTGTCAAAATGAAATTCTCATCAAAATAGAAATTTTCTGAAAACCCTTTCACAATTCTCTTGTGACAGAAAACATGTATTTCTTAAAAATAGCTTTTTCATAAATATAAAATTTAAGTATCAAATAAAATGTTTCAAAACGTATTTCTTTGTCTTAAAAAATAAATATTGATTGGATCCAGATAATTTTAATAGGTAACCAAAATCAATTAGAACGCCCCCTAAACCAACCAATACATCAATCAAATATATTTATAAGATTACACCCTCACTTTTATCACTCCAAAACATATCAGATGGTCACAAGTGCACTTCAGGGTTTCTTTGGATTTTTCAGTGGTTTTGGACCCAAAGGATTCTGACAAGAAGCCAGAACACATGCTATCCCCAAATCCACCAAGCACACTAATTAGACATTTTGTTTGATTAAGCATCTCCCCCTTATTTCTCCTACAAAATAGAACAAAGATACACAGGTGCACTTGCGAGTTGTCAAGGAATCATCAATGGATCATTAGTTAAATAAATAATTATATTTCAAATTAAAACTTTCACAATTTGTTAGAAAATTTATCAGGAAATTACTCCAATATCGGATGTACCTGGAATAAAACATTTCATTCACACATCTATTTTAGCACTAACTGCGCTGAGATCAAAACTTTTTCCATTCCAAGCATATCATTCCAAACTTTCATACTTTCAATATAATTTTAATCCAATAAACATTTCATCATTGGGCACATCAAATTCAGAACACTTTCATTCAAAATGACATCCATAGAAATTCAGATAAATCACATAGCTTTTATGTTGATAAACAAATTAATTCAAAATCAAGTTTTTCATGAAATTTTCTATTGTTAAGACATATTTTAAATTCAAATAATACCACAAAATGAATTATCATTGGTAATCAAATTATTCGAAAATCATAACATAATATTTAACAAAAATCACTTTTCAATGCAAAGTGAAATTTACAAGAGTGGGACTATTCACTCACAACTATTTCACTAAACTTACAGAATTCAAACATTTATGGACTCAATAATTTATCAGCAATACTTTAGAACTAGAATTACAACAAGATTTTTCCATTTCAACAATAATACATTTTTCAAGCTTCTATGTAAATTTCTTAATAACTCTCAATTAGAGTACTACAAAATAAAACAGATGATTTTGGATTACTCACTGTGTTCCGGAGGTCCTCCTATCAGCTTACCGCTGGTCGGAACGCCGTCGATGACTCGAAATCCATGCCTGACCAAACTAGCATAAAAGCAAGAGAAAGAAGGAGAGACAAGCTACTGCAGGCTTATCCAGCCCAGAAACACATCGGAGAGGAGAAAGAAAAATGGCCATCAGTGAAGAGGTAATCAGACGACAACCAAAGTTGCCATGGTCGAGCGGCTATAGTTTGTCGGCTACAGCAAAAATCCATAAACAAGCATGCCAAAGGAGAAGAGGAATAGCATAAACCAATTAGGCTTTCTTCAATTGAGGATGGTGGCCGAAGATATGTTGGCAATGTAAGAAACTCCAAAAGGTTCCGAAGAAACCTTGAGAAAAAAAGAAGGGAAGGAGAAGGCCGGGAAAAATAAGGAGGCCTATCGGGAGGGGCACTGGTTGGTTTGGGTGCCCCCTTTATTTATAAATAAATTTATATTTATATTTTACATTTTGACCCCCAAGATTTGCACAACCTTACACTAGGCTTTGTGTCACCTTAACAAAAGTCCAACTTTCACAAATCCTTTCAATTTAGTCCTTATTGAATTTTTCAGTTTAGTCATTTTCTATTTTATTGTAAATTTTATTATAAATTTTTAGGTGTTACACCACCATTCCTGCCTTTGCCTTGAATGAAAGGGAGTTGGCAAAGGCCAACTCCTCTATTATTGAAGAACTACAGAAAAACCTAAAAGCCAAGTTACAGGAAATGGTCAATCGAGATAAAAATATTGCTGACCTAACTACACACATAGTCAGACTGGTAAAAGAGTGGGATGCTTTATCCTTCCAAAGTGAAGCATTGGCTTCTAAATAGACTACTTTGAAACAAAAGAACAATAACTTGGTCAAGGAGTTAGAAGCCAAAAGGTAGGCTCGGAAGGATCGTGAAACTGCCTTCTAGAAATAACTTATGGCCACAGTACATAAGGTTGAAGACCTTAGCTTTCTAGTGATGCAGCTAGGGTTTAAAAGTGTTATCAACCAGATTCAACACTTCAATTCGGACATCATCTTGGATCTATCTAGACTTCAGCAGGATAAGACTTTGGAGGAGATACTGCAAAATGTGCCGAAGGAGTAAACATTGATACTTTTATTGTTGTTGTTATTGTTTTTTTTATATGTATCTTTGTACCTCCTATGAATTTTGATGAATCAATCTCTTCTTTTCACCTTACATCTTTTAGGCTTCTTTTGAGTATGATTAATTCCCACACTTAATGCTTAATTCAAGTGAAGCAAAATGAGTATAATGACTTTTGCTTTTTCAAGCCATCTACAATTTAACTAACTATAAAAATCATTTCATTGAAAGTCTACTTACTCTCTTAGGTGTGATATAATGTCCATAGAGCATTAATTTTGAACAAAAGAAACTTGAAAACATATTAAATCAAATTACTATTTTTTTCAAGTCCACTTCCATGCACTTCAAGCAATTATACTAATAGACAAGTTCCACAATATGCTTCCAAATTCTATAATACTATCCTAAACAGTTTTATCTAGTAACAAAAGGTAATATCCCTTTTGGTCTTATCAAACTTTCTAAAGTTATTAGCTACAAAGTCCATAAATACTATGGTATTTGGAGAGTTAACAATGTCTTTCTTTATGATCTTATTCTTAAAATTTATCACAACCATTAATGATACTTTATTAGAGTGTGTCCATTTTAATGAAAAGCTTTTCGTGCAACAGTAAAATTATCATCTATCTTTGTCTCTCTTTCTTTCCATGTCTAATACAAAATTCAACATTGTCAGATATGATATCAATAACTCAACCTAGCCCTCATAATTGGTCTCCCTTACCATTTTGACGATAAATTAATTGCATACATAACAAAAATTTAATGAAATAATAATTTATTAAATTCATCATAAATTTTCAAAATACATGTTTAATGTAATTATGCTATAATATTTTTTTAATAACTATGCAATTCTAATTTTTATTAAACTATGAAACCCAATACTGATAGGACATTTAAAGTTTCATAATATAATACAAGAATTGAATGCTACATTCCTAAAACTTTACACCAATAGGATATTTAAAATTTTAAGGATAAAACAAGTAATTTTAATACTCACATTATTATAAACAAACTATATTAATAATATTACACTAATAGTGTATATATATTACTAACATAGCACTATCCTTGATACAATTTAAAAATTTTATGCTTTTGGTCTCACGATAAATGAGTATACAATTACACAAAATTTCATGGTATAACATGAGTAAAATAGATTTTTACATAATTTTCACAAATTGCATGCAAAAAACCCAAAAAAAATCTTTAAATATGCAAACAACTTTAAAACGATTCACAAAAATTACATACAGTAGAATAATAGGTAAAAATTATACAATAAATTTTTCATATCCAAACAATATGAAATTACTACTGAAATAAATAGGATAATAATTGAATAAAATATTTTTATTTCCAAAAAATTTTGAAAAAATTATAGATTATAGTTCAACATGTAGGATATACATAGTCAAATTTTTAAATACAAATAATGTCAAATAATTACTCGAATAAATTAGATAAAAAATATTTTTACTTTTAGAAAAATTTGAAAAAATCATTAAAAATAGAGTTTGGATAGTGGAGCTCAATGGTATGATTTTCATCGCTATCCACGATCTTAATGACAAGATGCGCCACCTGTGTGAGTAACCAATGCGTTAAGTAGCTTCGCTCTTTTCTTCTCCACCCAATCAACCTTTTTTTGGATTTGTATAATCAGGCCTGACACAATTTATAAATTCCTTCAATTTAGTCATTTTTTTCTAAACAATTTATGTGCAGATTTCTTTAAAAAAGATCATCTAAAACTAATTCTCAAATCAATTTTATAAAATATGGTAAAAATTGAGCAATTTTAATTGAAAAAGTATTGAATTCAAAGGTTGCCAAATCTAAAAATTCTAAAATTGTTGTTATTTGTATTCGAATTTTCGTAAGTTGATTGAGTACTTTTATTTGTCTAATCATTCTAACAACTAAACATTAATCAATTTAAACAAATATCATATAATTATGTCATATTTTGACAAAAAAAAAAATCTTTCCTCCCAAATGGTCTTCAAAAATTTCAAAAAAAAAGTTTCAATTTTCAAGTAGTATTTATTTAAATTAATTTGTGCATTTTGTACACTACATGCTTTTAAGATGAAACCATAAATTAATTTTAAAAATATCATTTTAAATTATTTGAATTTAAGAAATCTGTCACGCCCCAATCTTGGGCACGTGACCGGCGTGAGAAAGGGAGAAGGATGAAGAAAAATGAAGAAGGAGAAGCCAAAGGGAAGGTTCGGGAAGAGGGCTGCTGAAGTGAAGGGAAGCTGACTTCCTTTTTTAATAAGAGAAGATATTTAAATAATTTTGGAAAATTATGTTTTGGCCCAACAATTTTAACCGACTTGCACTAGGGCCCAAACTTTAAAATTCTTTTCAATTTAGTCCCTCTAATATTTTCAATTTAGTCCTTCTCACTTTTTTTTTCAGATATTACAAACTTTTCCCCCTATCAAAAGAATTTGTCCTCGAATTCTTAAAATTGATTATACCAAATCAAAATGAAACATCACTGAGAATGGTGGGGGTATCCTTGCATCACGCTTCCGCTGCGCAACTCTAAAACACAAGGACGAGAGGTTACTAAACTACTTTCTTTTCCTTGATTTTTCCTATGTTACTATATTGGGAAGCATCGATGGTGAAGCCAACATCCCAAGGAGTACAACTGCTATTTTAATACGCAATGTCAAACAAATATATATCATTGCCATGTCGTTGTTTAGCCAAGAAGCTTTTTGGAGAAATGGAAGCTGAACGCCGAACTAGCAATGATAAGTATCATTGATGCTTTCCAATACATTAACATCGGAAGATCCATTCATCATAGTTGTTTCTCAAGTCTTTATGCTCGAAATGTCTCATATGATCATGTTGGCAAGAATATTTCTCATATAATGTTCTTTCAAGACTTATCTCTTTTTCTTTCTCTTTTCCTATTCCAGGATTATTGGTTATTAGATTATACTTTTCAAATAAGACTACTCAGAACTGATATTTTTCAATATTTCTCATTTTTTTTAATTTCAATTATATGTTCCCATTTTTTATTGTTTCCATACATGATCTATAGTCTCTTATCGAATACTAATTTTAGAATTCACAATGGCCTTCAAGAACTGAGAATGAGTACATGGTAACCTGGACCTTGGTGAGCAAGACACAATGGATAAACAACAGAGTAGATCTATCATTTCCTAAATAAGGACAATTATATGACTTGAGAACAGGTAATGAGATTCCAACATTTGGTATGACAGGTCAGATTCTGATTGTACTTCTTCACGTGCAACCCTCGCACAACCCATTTGGTATACTTTTTGGAATTTCAAATATTTCTCTTTTATACTATGAGGCAACATTTTCCGGAGATTCTCCTGAACTATGTTAGTTATCTGATTTACTAAGTATCAGAACATCTCGTGTAATTTCAAATTAAGTTTTTCTCTTTTTAACTATCTTTTCAATCACATTTTCTATATTCCTCAGGAATTTTTGAAAACATTGAAACAATGTTATTTCCGATGTACTGTTGCACACTAAAAGTCATATTCTTACTTATGGGCTTTTACCAACACTACGACTGTTATCTATATTACTTTACTATTGTTTGACAAGAATACTTATTTAGACAAGATTATGACACACATATGAATAAGAACGGGAAATCTAAGGATTGCAAAAATTTTCGATATATTCCTGGTGTAGGGCATCAACGCATCCTTATTCACGTGTTGTGCTCCTGGGCGCACTAACATGAACTAGATACGTCTATCTCATGTTAGTAGTTGGAAACCTCTATCATGCACAGACACTTATCATGCCTTTAAACCCTAAACCTTTGCTTTAATACCAACTTTGTCACGTCCCAATCCTAGGCACGTGATTGGCGTGAGAAGGGGAGAAGGATGAAGAAAAACGAAGAAGGAGAAGCCAGAGGGAAGGTTCGGGAAGAGGGCTACTGAAGTGAAGGGAAGCTGACTTCCTTTTTTAATAAGAGAAAATATTTAAATAATTTTACAAAATTATGTTTTGGCCCAATAGTTTTAACCGACTTACACTAGGGCCCAAACTTCAAAATTCTTTTCAATTTAGTCCCTCTGACATTTTCAATTTAGTCCTTCTCACTTTTTTTTTCAGATATTACAAAATCAAATTTTCCTAAAAAACTAAATTAATCAAATGTATGATTCCATCTCAAAATTCACATAATTTATCATTAATTCATGGTATACGGTATTAAATCGAAAATATTTCTCATCAATAATTATGGATAATCTAATAATTTAATCATATAAAATTTTAAAAAATTGACTTTGGTACAAATTGTTAGAATTAAAAGAAAATATTAATTAATAATCAGATTTGTATATTATGTCATAAAATATCTGTATTTGTATGAAATAATCAATTTAAAAATTATATGTATACCTAATATTAAATGTAAATCTATTAAAGTAAATCCTTTATAACATATGTACTTCTTACAAGTCCTAATAGCGAAAAGGAAGAAAACAGTTATGTATCCTCAATGGGGACCTATAACTTTATTTATGGTGTAAATCAGAACATGCCTTATTGCAATCCTAATAAGTCAACTAATTTCTTATTATTGACATAGTTTTAAGGCTTATATGACTAAAATTTATTATTAATTTAAGTCTAATAATATAATTATATTTTAATTAATTTATTTTATAATATTATTATGAAATTCTAATAATTCAATTTAAATATAATATTAAATTATGTAATCCAATGTTAGAAATCCTAATATTAAATTGTATCACGTAAAGAATTATATAAAGCAGTTAACTACGAATGCTGACTATGACGGTACGATTAAATAATTTCTTATTCAATATGTACACGCACATGAGATTATATATTAAAAAAAGGAAAAAAAAAAAAAAGAACTGATAAAGCTGCATTTGATGTGGATACTATTTACCCCACATGTTATGTTGGAAAGGAGATGAAGCTGCATTTGGTCCAATGCTATCAGCCTATCACCGTCATATGGGGTGGGACAAGATGCGTATTTGTGTACCCTTTTATGGCGTTACGCAGACATTTCCTCCCCCGGTTGTGTCGCTACATCACTATCATTTCTACATAAAATAAATAAAGAGAAATATTTGATGTATTTTTAAAAATGAAATTTAATATATATATCCTTTTAATAGATGATAAGATTGACAAAATTGTAAACTTCATAAGAAAAAGTAAATTTAAAATATCTTCCAAGAAGAGAATGTAAAAAAACTGACAAATAAAGAATTATAATTTATGTGGTTACAGAATCATGACTTTGTCAACTCATTTATAAGAGGTTGGTGATATGAAAAATTTAGGAATTTTCATAAAAATTTAATATAAAGATTATAAAAATTATTAATTTTTAATTAACATCTCTTAATTGTATTATAAATATGTATAGATTTTACATATAACAATTATATAAAAATTATAAGTTTATTATTCAAAATTATATTAAAAATTATTTAGAAATCTTTTAAAAATAAATAAAGAGAAATATTTGATGTGTTTTTAAAATTAAAAATGTATTAAGTAATTCCTTTAATAAATAATGAAATTGATACAACTTATGGCAAATAATAAAATTAAAGTATCTTTAAAGAAAACAATATAAAAAAAAATGACAAATAAAAAAAATCATAATATATGTGGTTACATAATCATCTAGACTTTATCAATTCAAAAATTATAATTTTATTATTCAAAATTATACTAAAAATTCTTTATAAATTTTATTATTTTCATATTATAGTTATACATTTTAATAAAAAATTACAAGAAATATAAAAATTCTTTACAAAACATACAAAGGTTATGTATGGAATTTTCTTTCTATTAAGCATAACCTTATCTCTCTTTGAACAGATCTCTGGGTTGGAATGCAAATAATCAAGTCTTCGAGGACAAACCTGCAACAACATTTATCACTGGAAAATTTTCTCCTCTTTTCTTGTCTTGCTGCTTCATTTCGGTCTATTCTCGCTTAAGTTTTCATTTTTTGAGTATTTATTATTTTTATTTTTCATCACATAATATACTAATACACATATCTGCCAACAAAAAGAAATTGAAGGAAAAGAAACTTAGAAGTTAAGGCTCTGTCACACTCGTAATTTGGCTCAATCTACTAAGCTGAAGACCAATTTTGATAGGAAGTTTCATGGTGTCTGGCTGTTTTCTTTTATATTTTCCCAATCAATGCATTACACTTTCCATGGAGTAGTCATTTTCTGTCCCTACATTGCATTGCCGTTTACTTCAAAGGCAGATAAGTCTCGGAAAAAGACACTCAACCACAGATATCTCTCTCCTCTTTTCTTACTGCTTCTTTTCGGTCTCTTCCCCTGTGCCTTTTTGTCAAGAAAATTGGGGGATACAAACAAATAAGAGGAGTAGAAAATAACATTTTACTTTTTTTGGTTGGAGGAAAAAAATGATAGAAGATAAAAGGGTAGAAAAAATGGTTTAAGATCCATTATAAATTTTTCTTGATAACCATGAAGAGAAAAGATGTAGAAAGGTTAAATCATTGTGTTTAAATAATATAATTGATCTATTTAAAAATGATATAATTGATAGTATTATTATTTTAAAATTGAATATCTATATATATAGTATATGTTGAATTAAAAATAATAATACTTTTATTATATATAATATTTATGTGAATATCCTTTTAATGGAGGAGAAAATTATTTTACTCACATGAATAGTGCATAATGTTCAATCCCCATGATGCACGTGGATATTCTATAAAATTACCACGAAGTTACGTATAAAATTTATTTGGCGTAAGTAACTAATAAGTTAATTGATAACTAAAGTATTATCTGTTAATTTTTTATTAGTTATTAATCGAAAATTGATAAGTTAATTTATTATATTAAAAATATTTAATAAAATTAATTATTAAACTACCTTTTTAAATATAAAATGATATAAAATGACATATTAATATCATTAAATAATATATGAAATAAATTAATTTATATTTATTTTGAAGTTAAAGTATATTGATTTAATTAAAATATTTAAAATAAAATAAAATAATCTAAAATTTAATTAATTATATTTTATAACATCATATATTTATTTATTCACTTATATTTATTTAATTATGTTAAATTAATAGGCACATGTTAAATATACAATGATATGAGATTTTTTATCCTCTTTGATTTTTATAAAAAAAAAATAAGCATTAAAAATAGTATGATATTAGAAAAAAATAAATTTTAGAAATGATGATTTCTAATTAACTAGGATATAAGCTGTCGATTAACCCAAAAAGAAGGGGGATAAATTAGAAAAAATAATTGAAAGTTTTATTCTTATTGATGGTGGATTTCGGTTCTGCCCAAAATCAGCCAACCAGTAGTTCTTTTGAGGCTCAAACCATTTTCTGATTGTGCGAGAGCTGAAGGAGGAGGAAGAACGGTGGAGCAAATGAAAGATTTTTAATGTGGTTCGGCAAAAATAGGATGATACCAGTCCTTACGTCCATGACAAGTTTTATTGCTTCTGAAAACTTAGCAAAGTTACAGCATAGTGTTCAAGCTTCAGATACGTTACAGTGAGCCCCTTCCTCTTATTTATAGAAAAGAAGAGGTTATAAGTGTAATTTTACATATTGTATTTCTGTTACATTAAGTATTAAATATACAAGATTGTCTAGACTGCTACAAAATGACTTCTGTAGGTTGCTTTCTTTGGATGGGGCCTAGTGGGCTATATTTTGCAGATTGGCATAGAGAGTTGTCTGAGGGTGTTAGTTTCCGATCTTGAGTGTGGCGAGCTGCTAGCTAGGCGATATGCCACATGCAGTGAGCTTTGTTTAAGATCGCTATTGTTCTGGGTCAGAGGAAGTCATGTGCTTGATGATGTGAGCTTGTCTAGGTGAGCTATTGGCTACACGAGTTAGACTGTGACATGTTCGAGCCATGCTCTATCCTGAGGCTCGCGCATTGCATCCTGGCAGTTTGACCTCTTAGCTCAACGACTCGAGCTCATCTCCCCACAACCTAGCTATTTGAGCTTGTTCCTTTGGGTGACCTAACAACTTGACTCAACGATCTCAAGCTAGTGCAAGTTGGGTTATCGTGGATTGGACTTTGTTGCTGGACTTTTGCCAGCCCATTTTGCACTATGTTAAAAAACACCCATAACATTAGCCCCCCAACTCATAGTTCGCTTTATGGATTGGGAGCTAAAAACTTTGCTGGCAAAAACCTGTGTGCACTATTTGCAGCATTGACATTTCAGGCTTCTATCTCATTGCTTCTTTTGTGTGCTAAGTTTAATGAACTATGGACCATGTAAGAGTCATGTTTGAATAAGCTTGAGGTGGGACGCTTATGGTACTTCGCATTTATGCTCAGCCGGCATTCTCTTTGCTTAGGATGGTTTGTGCTCATGACTTTGCCAGTAATTTTGTCTCTCAGTTCCAGGGCAATCTTGTTGTTGGTGAAATGGCAATCTTGTTGCACAATTTCGAGGTAAGCTCATTGCTTAGTGAGACAGTACTCTTGTTGCTTGTCGCTCGATAGGATAGTTCATTGCTCATCACTCTGTGGGACGACTCATTTGCGTGTCTCTCAGTGGAAGAGCAAGCTTGTTGCTCAGTCTCAAGATAACTTTGTTGCACAGTGAAAAGGCAATCTCATTGTGTGGTTTCACAACAATCGTGTTATGCGATGAAACAAGAATCTTGTTACCGAGCAGGTCATGTCCACTTCGCATCTTCATGACTCACTGAGCTTGGCTGATGGGATTTTAGACTTAGTAAATGATCCTCATTATTGATTCCTTCCCTTGATTAGGATCTCACTGAGGGTTTTAGGACTATTGCTATCCTATGGGGTGCATCACATAATCTTGCAGGTGACCTCTTTTGATGAGGTCTTCTATGGCATCTCTGAGTGCCTAACATTCTGAGGTGTTATGATCAGGCTCATTGTGGTAAGCACAGAACCTATTTAGGTCCCTATTCTTGTCAAAGCCTTTTAAGGGTTTAGGCCTTCTAAAGTCTTCCCTTTCTTGCTCCATCATGAAAATCCTATCCTGAGTATCAAACATGATGCTATAGTTTTCATGGCGACCTTGGTGCGGATGCCGTTTGTGCTTGGCTCTTTTAGCGAGCTAATTGCTAGAGTGGTCATTTCTATTTTCAGTGTTCCTCTTGTTTCGGGCAAAGCCATTCTCTTTGTCCTTCTATTCAGACTTTTTTGTACCAAAGGTTTCCTCTCACCTAATTTGTTTGGTAGCACGATAATAGAATTCAACAAGATCTCTTAATAGAGACTTGTACAAGCTTTTATACAACTTTCTGTCTTTGCGGAGCCCTACTGAGATTACTGTTAGAATATTCTCCTCTGGAGGGTTTTCTACAGAATTGGCTTCGCTCCTGAATCTGGTTATGTAATCCTTTAGTGACTCATGTCGATACTAGAAAATCATGGTGAGATAGCAAGGAGGCTCAAGCTGCCTCTTCAGCATCTGATATTAGTAGAGAAATTTCTTCTGACACTCTTTGTAGCTTGTAGCATCCGAGCCTGTGAGTTGGCAGATTTCTAAATGATGCTCGAGGTAAGCCCCCTAATGTGGCTGGGAAGACACAACACTTGATTAAGGGATCAGATGTTTAGAGGTCTATTTGGACATTGAATGCATCTAGGTGGTCATATGGATTGCTTTCCCCGTCATATAGTGGAATTATGGGAACTTTGAACTTGTGAGGGAGGGCCAGTGCTTCGATCTCTTTTAAAAAAAGCAAGCTCTCCTTGTAGTGAGCTTGATCATTATGAGCTCAAGGGCGTTCTTCAGGCTACTTTATCCTTTGAAGGAGTTCCTCCATTATGGGGCCACGTGCTAAAAATTGTTAATTAGGAGATCGTTGGTTCGTTTCCTCTTACTTGCGGGAGCAGCGACCTGAAGTGTGTCTTTGGTCAGTCCTACATGAGCTTTCAACTCAATGCAAATTTCCACATTGCTGATTGTCATGATTCTCGTGTGATCGGCGAGCTCCTAATTTCGTTTGTTGATTGGAAGAGCAAGTCGAATCATAGAGCCGATGTGTTTGTCTAGAGGATTTTTCATCTCAAACCTCTTCACGAAACTACTGAAACTGCGCAGTGATCTCCTGGGTCTACATTCAGACCAATGCTTTCATTGTCTCAGTTAATTTTTTTACCGTATACGTGAACATTTGTTAGAGTTAGTGAATTACTTGTGCTTCATTAGCCCTGGGAGCAGTAGCACGCTGGTGGTGAGTCTCGGGGAGCAGACCGGAGGCGTTTCCTTCAATGGAGGTGTCCGCTGGCTGAAAAGCTGAAGTGCTGGAACTTCTAGTAATTCTTCCTCCAGCCATTGCTATTTAGCAAAGAATCAAATCAGAAGATAGAAACAATCTAGAAAATAGACGAGTCCCCACAGATGACGTCAAAAATGTCGACAATGAATTTCAATTTTGCCCAAAATCAGCCAACTAGTAGTTCTTTTGAGACTCAAACTATTTTCTGGTTACGTGAGAGCTGAAGGAGAAGGAAGAACGATAGAGCAAATAAAAGGTTTTTAACGTGGTTTAGTGAAAATCAGGCAGCATCGGTCCCTATGTCCATGGCGAGTTTTATTGCTTCTAAAAATTTAGCAATTATAGACAATGTTCAAGCTTCAGATGCCTTACAGAGAGCCATTTCCTCTTATTTATAGAAGAGAAGAGGTTACAAGTATAATTTTACATGTTATATTTCTATTGCATTAAGTATTAAATGTACAAAACTACTTAGACTACTGCAAAATGACTTTTGCAGGTTACTTTCTTCAAGTGGGGCCCAGTGGCTGTATTTTACAGACTGGCGCAAAGAGTTGTCTGAGGGTGTTGGTTTCCAGTTTTTGTGGCGAACTGCTAGTTGGATGAGGTGCCATGTGCAGTGAGTTTTGTTTTTGATCAATGTTGTTCCAGGCCAGGGAAGGTCGTGTGCTTGGCGACGTGAGCTTGCTCAGGATGAGCTATTGTCTATGCAAGTTGGACTCTAAGGTATTCGGGCCTTGCTTTGTCCCAAGGCTTGCGCTTCATGTCCTGACGGTCTGACCTCTTGACTCAGCGACTCAAGCTCGTTCCTTTGGCGACTTGACAACTTGGCTTAGCGATTTCAAGCTGATGCAAGCTGGATCTTCGTGGATTGACTTTGTTGTTGGATTTTTGCCAATCCATTTTGCATTATGCCGAAAAACACCTATAACAATTCTAATAAGTTATAAAATAGCTTCTTAAAGAAGAATTCTTCCCCCTAAAAAATGCTAATATACCAGACATTTCTAAGATACGAAAAATATTATTTGATCAAGTTAAAAAATTAAAAATTAATTTTCTTAGTATGCCAAACAGATACTTAAAGTGTAAGTCACAATTTTAAGAAATTTTAATTTAATTTTATGGTTTTTTATTTTTTATTATAATTAAAATAATAAATAATTTAATATACATGTAATATCTTAGGATTGAACCAAAAACATAAAGCCTTAAAACTACGTAAGAGTCGGTTAAGCATTTTTCTGTTGAATACATCCTTGTACAGCTGTAATGCACTTAAAAAGGAAAAGGCTGGTAGCAACTTTTAACGCCGTTTTACTTACTCAGTTGTCCTGAAACCATCTAGACATAAAACCGCGTTTGGTACAAGTCAAAAAGGACAAAATGCTTTATTTTAGTCGTAAATCAAGCAGATAAAAACGATGCTTGCTATGCCTTTTTTAATTGTTTCGTGGCAGCAAAATTCACTTTCCTTTCCCACCCTTCAAAGCTTTCACAGAAAAATTCTTTAAAACATTAAATTGATACAAGTGAAAAACTAAAATAAATGTTTACTAAAAAAAAAATATAAGATAGAGAAACACTACACTAATTTAATAATTTGGGTCAACTAAGTTAAAGGCCAATTTTCTTGAGAAGTTTCGTGGCATTTGCTTTTGTATTTTCTTATTACAATGCATTACATTACCATTTACTTTACAGGCAGACAAATCTTCGAGGAAAAGACTGATCTCTTGTATAATTGTATTGTCTATCTCTCTCTCCAAAAAAAAAAAAAAAAACACTTTGCTATATGATCAAGATTGATATTAAATTGACAAACTTTTTTGTCACTCCCACATAAAATTCTAAGTTAGTGCACGTGTAAAAATATTGTTTCTAACTCACTCCAATGTTTGAATAACTAATGACTCTTAGATGGACACTCAACTTTTTTTTGACGTCATGGAACACATAAAATTTACAACTTCTTTTTGCCCCTAATATTATAATGATAT
>JANHAO010003592.1:0-25858 GCA_026873985.1 Saraca asoca | reverse complement strand
CTAGTTATAAGATTAAATTCATATGGATGAGTTTAATTCGGTTATATCATTTTAAATAAGATGGATTCAATTTCATGAAAGCATTGTGGTTCGCTCCAATACCCTCTATGATCAGGCCGATGAAAGTGTGACGCAACGGTAGTACTCACGAAAAGAGCAATTTGCATAAAAGCATCATTTACGATTATATATCGAATTTTTCATGTAAAAGCTACATATATGTTCTTTAGCGAACAGTTATGTAATTTTACACAATAAAACGTCTAGTACTTTGTTGATTGGCTTTAATTTTATTGGAGATCAATCCCCATTCAATATCTGATAGAAGTCTACAGTCTGTTGAAAGTGTTATTTGTTGATTTTGTTGCTATTGTAATTTTGAGTATATAAACCTTATTTTAAACCAAATTAAATTTCTTAGATTTAACAGCAAATTGATTGTATTTGTTCCTTCATAAATAAAGTATTTTATTTTGATAATTTAATATTCAAATTAGGTTTAAATTAATAACTTTGATCAAATTTAAGATAATAAATTTTAATTCACTCACAAAAGAATCAAAAAATTAGTGTATATAAAAAATTATCACAACGAATGATTATTAACCTCCTGTTTGAACCGTGTTAATTAAAATTTTTAATTTTTAATTTAATTAAATTTATTAATGTAAAATTTTTAATTTTTAATTTAATTAAATTTATTAATGTAAAATAAATGTGATCCAATTTGTATATTAAAGAGATTAAAATTAAATATTATATTTAAAGAGATCAAATACAATTTATATGTATATTAGATAGACAAAAATTGTAATAAAGCATATTTCTTATTTTTGTAATTGATGATATATAATTTTTTAAAAAAATTGTGAATAATATAAGAAAGTATTAGAATGTTTTAATCAAATATTTTCCTGCTCATTTTACAACTTTTTCAAATATTTTGGCCGCTTGTTTTTCGTCTCAATATTTTGATAAGAAAAAAAAACCATTGTTTCTTGGGCTGAAAGGTGGGAATAAGGACAATCTCGGGCGGGGTCGGGCCCAAAAAAAGGAAGCTGCGTGGTTTTTTTAAATTCACACACACATATACACACACAGAGATCTGCCAAAAACAAAATCGAAGCAAGGGTATTACTGGAAATCAAAAAAATGAACGGACATGATCTGCTTAACTCTAACCGCAAATGAACGGACACGATCAGCTTAACTCTAACCGCGCGACGTCGCATTGCAGGATTCTGCCCCAAGCACTGAAAAACCCTAACTATATATATCCCCGGTGTTGGCGCCTCTCGTTGCCGAAACCCTAGAAGCAATCTTGTGCAGTGTACCAATCTCCGGTATTTCACTCAAGTATGTGCATGTTCACCGCCAATTGAATTTCCATGTCTTGTTGACTTATACATTGAAGATCCTTGGTTATTGATATTACTGATTTATTGTTCTTAGATAATTTTCGAGGCGGAAATGAAGGTTGTCGCTGCTTATTTGCTCGCTGTCTTGGGAGGGAACACATGCCCTTCAGTTGAGGATTTGAAAGGGATCCTTGGTTCAGGTTCGCTACCATTCATATTTTCTGAATTTTCATACGCGGATTGGAAGCTTTTGTACTCGTCATTTTTATCTGTAGTAGAGTTTTTTCTCTATTCATTAAGTAGGCATGGGTTTTTCTGGTGAGTAATTTATACCCGATAACGTATAAATGAATGTTGGATTCTAGAAATCTGTACTGGGTTCGAAGTTGTCACTTATTTTCAGCCGAATAAAAAAGGGCATTTACTTTTCCCAGTTTACAATCATCCGTATATTTGGATAAAGGAACCCTTTGATTTATATTAGATTTTTTATTGCAACCATGGAAATTGGTATTGCTTGGGCATTGTTGGGAAACAATAGTATTAAGCTGGTAGATTATTGAAATTTGGGTTGTATGCACTCATTGACTAGTTTGTTTCTATTTGGCTACCGAATTGCAGTTGGAGCCGAGGCTGACGATTATAGGATTGAGTTGCTCTTGTCTGAAGTCAAGGGCAAGGATGTCACCGAGCTAATTGCTGCTGGAAGGGAGAAGTTGGCTTCAGTTCCCTCTGGTGGTGGTGCTGTTGCTGTTGCTGCTGCACCTGCCGCAGGTGGTGGTGGTGGTGCTGCACCTCCTGCTGAGGCAAAGGAGGAAAAGAAGGTTGAAGAGAAGGAGGAGTCTGATGAGGTGAGGTTTTGCATTGCGCAGGATATGGGTTGTTTGCTTGTCTGATTTTTTTCATATATGCCTGACTGCTGCCTCTCTTTTTTTTTTCCCATTTACAGGATATGGGTTTCAGTCTATTTGACTAGAAGATCTGAAGTGCTTTGTCAGTCGTTTTCAGTTCCCAGTTGTAGTTTTAGTCCAGTCATATAAGTTTTCGTTATTGCACTTGCATATTACTTTAGAGGTTTCTGGGTTTTGCAATTTTCAGTTGAGGCAATGTAATGACATCTATCCTATACAATTTGCAAGATTTTGAATTTAGTCTGTTTGCACTAATAGTGTGTGAATTTTGTTATCATTTTCATTGTTAATATTTGTGGTGCTATAATTGTAGGAATTTTTGGATTTGATTTATTTTGCATAACGGCTGAGCTAGAAGTTTAAGATAGTGCTAGTTACAAGATGAACACTACATGGGGTAGATGCCCGAACACAATCCAAAGATCAGTTCCTCTAATAAAGAATACTTTCGTGACATCACACACATCAAATTCTGTATCACTTGTCCATGGAATATTGGAATGTGAGTAGGACGAGCAGCATACTAGACAATTAACTTCGTTCAGGTGGCATATTAAGCAACAATTAATTCAGTAACATCGTTCAGTTAGCATTTTAAGCAACAATTAATTCAGTTTTATGATTCTTACATATATCCTACTTACATTTTCAAGTAATAGACAATTGAGTTCCAATGTGGATATTTCTATATTCATTTTTGGATGTGAATTAGGATGTGGTAAGTAATTAACTTTTTTCCGATCTTGAGGAGATCTGGGGAGAAATCAATATTGATACAAAAATTTTTGATTTAATTATCAGATCCACAAAATGTTATTGTTTATTATCACAATCGTTTTATCCTTATAAACAAATGACGATGAATATTTAACTCTAAATTCACATCCAAAAATACATGAGAATTTACCACACATTCTAATAAAGGGTATAAAATCTATGATGAGGTTCAATTGTGGAATTTAAACACATCCAAACAAAACCGCATAAACTTGTGTGACTTGGTACATTGAAAAATGAATCATGAAGTTGGATAAAACACTGCTCTACTTGTTTTCAAGGCACAAAATGCTACAAAACAGGGATAATGTAACACATAACGGCATTACAAACCTATCAGCTGAACAATTGAAACCCAGGAATATCAATATTAGAAAATTACAGATTGAAATGTGGTATTGTTTAAACTTGCCGTCCTTCAACAGGAAAGCACATCGACCTGGCAATGCCATTAAAACAGTTTCAAGAGCGTAAGACACAGCAAAAAGCTCAAACCAAACGTCATATGATGTGAGTAGAAAGGGAAATGGTGATGGAAGGGTGCTTGTGTAATAGAGAAAATGAAGATCAGTGCATCAAGGGCAAAAAATTATGTAGAATGGAGCATAAAGTATAAATGACACGATTCAAATGAAAGCTAGAGCACATTTTCAGTGTATTTCATTTCCGGGAATCTTCACATCTACTGAAGCACATCTATGATGTCTCTATATGATGCTTCATACTTACACCTCTGTTTTATACTTTTGTTCCCCTCTTTCGCCCTGCTTTCAGTTCCCTATAAACTCTCTCATTTTAAGTTTTAAGGTTGATTATAATAAGACGGCTAAAGTTTACCTGCTAAAAACTTCTGCTGCTACTTATCATCAGAATGACAACTGCAATAATAAGAGGGAAGCCTCTTAAGACTTTGGTACAGTGACATTAAGAATCTTCACATCTTGATATGGCTTATCTGTCTTGTCTGTCTTCACTTTTTCTATAGCCTGTCAAAACCACAGTTCTCAGATGTTAACCAATATATGACAAATGAATACTTGCACTAAAAGAGAAATAGATTGACAATATATAGGACTGGGGATCCTAATTCTTAGCCATCCACTGGCATCGTCTCTTCGATTTTGGGGTTCATGTCCATCCTGGGGCCTAGACCACTTGGGTTAAAATTTGTAACCTTTAGGTTTAAAGCAGCCAGTCTGTCAGCCAATAATGACAAAAAATGCTTATTGGAATCTCCATTGACCAGAAGGAATTTTCTGGTAAGGACCATCTAGAGGGGAAAAACTGACCAATGATCCCGAGCTCATGTCACAAGCGAATGTTTTCCATTCATGTAAAATATTTCCCAAGTGGCTGTGCATGAGTGTGTGCAAGTAATTTCTGAAAAACATGTGACGTCATATGCAGTAAATGATGTATGTAAGCATAGAAGCTGATTTACCTGTACAACATCCATTCCCTTCACAACTCTACCAAATACAGTGTGCTTGTTGTCTAGCCAAGGAGTAGCCACAGTAGTGATAAAGAACTGAGAGCCATTTGTATTTGGTCCAGCATTTGCCATTGACACCGTGAAAGGTCTATCATGTCTTAAACTGCAGATAAAAATGGTTTGATCAAGCTCCTTCTTATGGTACCCATGCTAGGAAGTTCCACTCATGTCATTTGCAGACACAGGCATATACACAAATCATAATTATATTCCACTACAGACACATAAATTTAACCATGAGAAGAGTTCACGAATGGTAATATAATTTCATGCATATATGCATACTATTATCAGAAAGTTTCAATAGAAGTATCAGTAAAGCTACCAAAATTAGAACAGTTCATGTTGAGAGAAACACCAAAATAAGAGTCAAGTTCATATCATACATTGTAAATAATAATAATAATAATAATAGAGATAAGAAAAGATAGAGGATCAGTGCAATGACGATGCCAACTACCTACTTAACACTAAAAATTGCAGGTTTAAGAACAAAATTGATTACCTTTTGTGAAATTCATCCTCAAATTCCCTCCCCCAGATAGATTGCCCACCAGTGCCATCTCCTAGAGGATCTCCGGTTTGTATCATGAACCCTTTGATGACCCGATGAAAAATAAGATTGTCATAATAGCCATTACGACAATGTGTTGTAAAGTTCTCCACAGTTTTAGGGCATTCTTCTGGGTATAATTTCATGTGAATGTCACCCATAGTGGTGTGCAGAATCTGGACAAAGGATTGGAAATTGTAAGACATAGAGGTGATTATTAAATAAAGGGAATTCATAAGGATGTTAATAATTTCTAAACGTGGCCACTTCAAGACTGAGAGTCTGTTTGGTGCACTCAACAAGTAGCTTATAAGTTAGTTTTAGAGGCGTTTGACGAACTAGCTTTTTGGAAAAAAATAAGCTTTGTTTTGATAAGCTATTCCAAGCTATAAACTAGCTGATAAGCTACTTGCCTCAAGCACACTCTAATTGTGAAATATTTACATTTTAAAACTACACTTGCTCATCTAAAGCAGGCACATGAACAAAGATAAGTTTCTATTTAAAAAAAAAAAATGTTCCACACTCGGCAAAAAAAGAAAAAGAGAGAATACAATGTATGTTTAGCTGTTGATGCAGGTGATGATGACAATCTCTTTAAAAATGTTAATAGACAACTCACCACATTGTCAGGAAGTGATGTTGTAACTGCCTTTCCAATATCTGAAACTGCCAAAAGCTCGTCAGCAGGAGGCTTTTCATTGAACACATCCCGTCCCTTAGTTGCATCTTCAGGCTCCTCAGGTTCCCTCCGGCTAATAGGGACAGACACCAAAACTTAGATCAAATGAAGTTTTAGATTTTTCATGTCATAAACCCAATAACACATGCAGTTAAATACTATGGGCGACCTCAATGCACCGAGGAAGAATTATCAGACAAAATTTCCACATATGATAATCTCTAATATAACAGTCCATAATTTGGTGCTTTAATTTAAACTATAACAGAATGGGGAGCAAGGGAAAAACAGTTAAATCAGCCTTTACAATGATCAGAGGAGCCATTCTATTACCTGAATAAATATATTCTGTGTTTTTTGAAAGCACAGCACAAGAGAGTAGGGTCTGTCAGAGGCTCCTTGCTTTCATTGACATTTGCAGCTGCCGAGGGAATCTTTCTTACTTTTTTACTGCTTTGGTCACCTTGATATAAAGCTATTCTCAAGAATCTATCATTGTTCTCCACCTTTCCAAGTATTCGAGCAACTTTATTGGTGTGCAAGTTTACTATCTATTTAACAAATAGAAGATAGAATTCTCATAAGGATGAAGTATGAAGTGACAACCAGCCACCACTGCACTAGTTTCTACTTACTAACAAAGAAAAACCAACATATATATATATATATAGATATATAACAGAAGCAAGTGATTACAAATATAGTTGCACCGTAGATGATTTCTTATAACATAATTAAGTATGACATCTCACCTTTATCCCAAGCAAGGTTGCATATATAAGAAAATTTGAACTCTCGTCAAAAACTGCATTTGGATGGGGAGCACTTTCTGTCTTCTCAATTTCTTTCTCAACAGCCATTCTTCGACCAAAATCAATGGCTTCCAACCGGTATAATGGATTGTCACTTCTTTGGAGATCTTGAGCGACCTACCAAAATATAATTCATTAATTTTATGAATTGTCCAAAAGCAAATAAATGATCCCAATCTAACTTTGACTAAAACAGTTACCTCCAAGGATTCATCATAAACTCGCCTTAGTTTGCCTGTTCTGAACCAAAATACACGTATCCTACGATCAGGTGATGTAATGGAAAACTGCTTACCATCTGGGCTGACCTAAGAGACAATGCAATACTGTTAAAAATAAAATAAAATAAAATAAAGCTAATACAAATATCTAAAGCAAACAAATGGTAAATCTGGCATTCATAGATAGTATAACATAAATAGATCTTAAGGCAACTATGAGTTGTTCAGAATGTAGTACCTCAATAGTTGAAACAGAAGTCTTGCATTTTACTATTTCGAAGAGGTTGGTATCACTTTTCAACTTAAAATTCACCCTACAGCATCAAAATAAAAAAGCAGTATAGTAAATCCACCACAGCAAACAGTTCTTCATGTACACTTACCACAATACAAACACTTTCTACATGTCTAAAACTCAATACATATAGCAAGTACAACTTTCCAGATAGCAATTCTCTCTAAAAATTTACTGAGTCATAATTATAGCACTCACACATCCAAATAGATGCTAGTTCTTGCCATTGCTAACTATATGAATTGATGATGTCCAATATTTCTATTAGCACAAAGACAGGTAGCCTAAAAGATAAGGCAAGTAGCCCACATGTCAAGACTCAACAGTGCCTGCCAGGAGGCCATCTAACTACATGTTTCAGCCATTCAGTCCACTACTCTACTTCATTCCAGCCTAAAACTACAGATTATTGGCTCCTTTTGGTCATACCTTCCAAAGTAGATTATTGTAGTTAACATTGAAATAGATTTCATTAGCACAAACCTAAATATAAATCAGAATCTCATGTTTTAAATCATCCTAATCCATTTGCCACAACACTTGAAGAGCCAAACTGTAGCATCAATAATTGGTTTGGTTGTCTCAAACAGTTGTCCAGGAACTGTGGACAGTATCCACAAGTATTTGGCCATTGATAAACAAGTCAATATGACATGGATAGAGGCAACTCACTAAAATAGCATGAAAACAAGCACATACTCATTCTCCGGGAATTGAAGTGTACTAGGGCTCCAGTATTCAACGATTCCCCTTGTATCTGCTGAGATCACGGAATCATATATGGGATTGTACTTCATGACTTTAACAGGACCCAAATGTATCTGAGTAGAGGAAAATAGTGATATAACTATGTAACTCAATTCTGAAAAATATCAAACAGAAACTGAAACCTATGAATAGTAAATATGTAAATCATATTCAAAGTGGGTTTTGAATTGGCACCTCTTTGGACATAATAGGATCATTTGAACCAGCTCGTGCATCATATATGTGCACAAAAGAAGAGTTTCTATCACTAATGGCAAGCCTGGCTTTGACGTCCCCTTGTTTGTAAACCCATTCAACAGCACCAGGGACATATGGCAGGCGAATCATGACCATCATGTCAAAGTTGACTACATCATATATTTTCACAGAATGGTCGTTTGATATTGTACAGCAAAGCAAACCATCACCACTAACCTGCATAGCTTAAACAAGTTATGGTCAATTACAGAGTTACAGGCTAGCAAAAAGAGTTTGAAAACATAAATACAGATCCAGCCAGGAAGAAAAAAAGAGAAAAATTTGCAAAATCTATTGGAAAAGATTTTCTATGTAGAAACTAGAACGGTTATGTGAGGTTGATAAGCTTACAGCTAGACCTTCAATTGGACCAAGATGGGATCTAAAGTGTTTAGCAAACTCAATACCAATAGGCTTTTTCTTCCAAAACTTCAAATGCCCTGATAAAAAGAAAGAAGTAAGCCATCCAAAAAGGAAAAAAGCCATCAAATGTTTGAATGAATACTCAATTGGTCATGTATTATTGAAAGTGATCCAGGTGTCTTCAAAAAAATAAAAAATGAAAATACTTACTTGATACACTGGCGTTCATCATACAGGTTCGTTCCACAGCATATAATAAATTATCAACATCAAGACAGTATAAAATATTGACATGAAACAAGTAAAATGTGGTACTAGTAACAAGTAACAGATAAGACTGATTATAAATCATGTTTGTTGCACAGAGTTCGTCTCACTTATAATATGAGAAAATTTTCATGATTCATCAGTAACTTAGGTTTGTTCTAATTTAAAGAATGAAGATTATAAAGATGACACTATAAATATGTTTTACCATCAATACTTCCAGTTATGAAAAATTCTGCGGCTGAAACAGCAACATGTGTGACCACATCGCGATGCATATAGCTTTTCTCATACCTGTAGAACGAGGAAAAGCAATGATAAAAAACTTCTCTCTTTTCATAACTTCATCTAAGTTTACCTCGAATTCTAAATGGCAAAGAAGAATAATGCACTTTCAAGCACTTCTACTCAAAACGTCAAAAAAGCACCACCCACCAACATTTGATTCAATTTTTTTTTTTTCAAAATTCAAAGCATAAAACCTAAACTCCACCATCTTAACATAAAAATAATATACAAAAGGGAATTACTGACATGTTTGCAGAGGGTAAAGCGTCCAGGTATGCATGTTCGAACTGAAGGGGTCGTTTGGGTCGAGCGCGAGGGGCTGGACCAGGTCCAATCATGGCTTCTTCCTCACTTTCTGCAATCGTCGAGTTTGTATTTCCGGCATTCTGGTTTTCATTCATCTTCTCAATCTCCACCAAGCTTTGCAGTGTAGAATAGCTTCAGAAACAATTTTGAGTAATTTCAATAATTTTCTGAGCTTAGAATAAGTTAGAGTGCCGCAACGGAGGAAGGAGAATCTTCTTCTAGCTGCTGCTGCTGCTGCTATGGACTCGACCAGTGGAGCACCTGCTTTGGAGTTCGAATGTATGAACTACAGGCGAACAAAACTCAAAACGTTATGTCGTTTGAGTATACAGGCAATGATTAGCGTAAAGAGTAAACCGACGATATCTCTGTAGTCGTAGCGTTCTATCCTTCTTTCTGGGCTGTTTTATGTGGACTGATCTGCTTTTTAACGGCCCAACTGACTAAGAAAGATGATCCTCTTTATATCTACAGTCGGACCAAAAATAAAATAAAATAATTCTACAGAAAATCCTATAATATTTGAGCATTTAAGCATGTTTTTGTTTGAAAAATTATAATATTTATGTAAATTTTGTAAGTAATTTTAAAAAATATGTTAAATATAATTTGAAAATTTATATAAATTTCATATGTAATAATTAAAAAATTATAACTGTATCTATAATGTTTGGAAGATGAAAATTTTCAAAACAAAAATTAATAATAATAATACTTCTTGTAAAACATATATCCTTCGTCGGCACATATATCAGAGAATACATATGAAAGAATGATCCTTAATTTTATATATAAAATATTTTGGAAAAAAAAATTCAGCACCTTTCATAGTAATTTAAAATTATATAGTTCTGAATTTGAGACTTTGGAAAATGAGTTTGAAAGAACTCATGAAATACTCGTGACATAAAATTTTTCAAAGAAAATCTTTATTTACTATTCTTTTGGCCGCAAAAAAGAGACATTTCATTAAATATCAGCATCCTTTTTATGTCAATTACTCTGTCAATATCAGCAATGGGATGGGAGGAAAAGAAATAACATAACACATAATTGGGGACAAATTACATTCACTTTATTTAAATTTTAGTCTAATTATATTAATTCTTTTATTTTTACAAATATATATTTATTTTTATTATTTTTATATAATAATAGTAGTGAGCGTAGATTTAAAATATAATATAAAATGAATAAGAAATGTGAATATAAATTTCTAAAAATAAGAAGATTTTGATGTAATTAAATTAAATTTAAAATAAAAACTTGAAATAAATCAATTAATAAGATTTATATTTTCAATCATTTTTATATTATGTTCAAATCTTGTTACTAACAATTTTAAAAAATTAAATGATTTATAAATATTATTATAATCCATTAAAATCATTATTGTATCTGTCGATCTTAAAGTGAAGTAAATCATTTTACTAAGAAAAAAAAAGATTAAATTTCAGAGGATATGCTGAATATCCTAGAACAAAGTATAATGATTAATATACCAACTCCATTGTCACCATATGCTGATTTGAAAATTAATGACCTTATCCTTTTGTCTTAATCCGCATTGCCGTTTACTTACATTTTACATTGCGATCTTTAAAAGAGAAAAACACAAGAAGGCGGAAACAATAAAATTGTCTTGTCAGATCATCATCTCTGTTGTCTATTTAATTGTCAATTACTGAGAAAAATCATCTTTTTTTTGTTGGATCATTTTTGGATTGTAATTATGCAAATATAACTAAATAGTAAAATGCAGGCTGCTGTCACGTAGAAATGAAATTTCCTTTAATAAAAATCGATAATATTTATGAATATCAGACTCTGTCCTTTGTAGATTTAATAATCCAAATATTGGATATCAACTGGGAAATTTATTAAACAATATAGTTTAAAATGATTTAAAATATGATTATGAATAACAAAACAATATAATGAAATAAAAAGCAATTGTAATATGATCATGGCATCAATAAATTTTAAACTTTGTCTAAAAGTAAAAGTAATGATCCAAATTATGTATGCTGCTTAAGCAAAAGTTGCTTTCCTTCCCACAGCGGCTGCTCATGATGTGCAGGATATGAGTGACTTTAGTCACACTTTACTATTTTTATTTATTTCATTAATATATAATCAAAATATTTGACAAATACGTAGTCTCGTAGCCGCTTAAATGTTCTGCCACTTCATTTATGGAAAAAAATAATAATCTTTTAACTTTCACAATTTTTTTAATTTTTTTATATTTATATTTAAAACTTTTAATGTATTTTTTAAATCCTTTGTTTCAGATCGTATATATAGCAAGCTTTATCTTTCATGGTTTCTTTCTGTACAGAGAAACAAATTTAAGGATGTGTTTAATTACATTAAAACTTTTAATATTAAACTTTAGTTGCTAAATTTATAATATAAACATTGAATTTAATTAACAGTTAAAAAATTTAGAAATTCTTGATTATTATTTTAAAAATCCTACACATCAAAATCTTAAATAATTTGATATATAAATATATTATATTGAATTATTATTTCATAAAAGAGAATTAATATTTATTATATTTATATAACAAAATCTCGTTAAAGTAAACAATTAGGTAATTATCATTTAATAAATTCAGCAAATTTTTATTTAACTTAATATTAATGTTGATAAATTAAATAAATAGAATTTAAATTTTGGTTTAGTTAAACATTAAAAATGATGCATTCAAACATAGTGTTAAATTTTCACAGCTTGGTGATACAAAAGCGTAGATTCTTTTAATACAGATGAACAAGGTAAATGTTTTAGAATGTAAGTCACATTCCAAGGAACAAATATTATAATAATAAGCTGATGATTCAATTCCTTGGCCTGATATGTCCCAATCCGTCAAAGGGAGCATCATGTTAGCCCTCACATCAGATCAGAGGCAGCCCAACAATTACAAATTTGAATAAAAGCACACTGTTAATTTGCCCAAACCAAGCAAAAGGACATATCTTTATTCACAAAATTAACTAAGCAAGCAAACAAGAAAGCACAAAGCCCCCCCTCAGTGTGTTGTTTTCTTGGGTCATATTTTCTTGTGATGCTATCATTATCGCCACAGATAAGTAAAAAGCATGCCTTTCTTTGTCTGGGCATTATAGCGTCAAATATAGCGTCAAATTCTAAGCTTTTGAATTGCTACAAGTGGCAACCAAGGGCTACAATTTTTGCTTATTTCTCGTGTGCTTTATTCAACCTTTATGTCACATGTCTCCTGCCCCCCTTTTTTTAAAAAAAAATTGCATAACATAAAATTAAATAATTATTTTGAGGGTTTTGGATTTTTAACGTGAGAGATGACACTTTTGTAAGCAGGATGTGTGAGTTTGGTTGCTGTTGTGAATGGCAATCCCAATTATGTGCATACTATTTTTCATAGAACAATGTCCACATGCATGATCACATGTTAGAAGGAAACATTATTTGAGGTGGATGTCTATGATTTTTAATGCAATAGTGGAATCACTGGTGTGACCCTAAGGACAATGATGACCTTTTGAAGAATATGTTTCTAGCAGAAAATTTGACCCTGGATGGGAAAAAGGCAATGGAAGTTGAGAAAAATCAGATTAAATTCTTCTATTTATGTGAGAATACATAATTGAGAAATTAAATTTTATTATAAATATTTTTGGAATCATATAAAATAGGCTAATAAAAGTTCAACAGATAAGTCCAACTGAAAGAAGTCCAACTCGTTTAAAACTAAGATCGTTAGATAAATGCATCAAACCGCCAAGCACGAGCTTTGATTGCAGGATAAAAGTCAAGGCAGTAACTCCAAGTTGATTGACAACAAGCTTCAGTTTGCTGGTTAAAACATGTCATCTCAGCAATTTTCTAAAAAATTCATTGTGGTTAAACCCGATGAAGGACCAACTTGTAAATACCAACTTGCATGACCAACTTACATACGTTAACTTGCAAGAACCAAATTGCAATTAGTTTATTATTTTTCTTTTTCTAGAACATACTAAGATTATACACCTTAACAACTATAAATAAATGTTAACATTATTGTACAAATGAGGCCAATATGAAAAAGACAAATCCTTAAATATATTTAGATTGGGAGAGTCCTCGTAGAAATATAAATACTCTGTAAGCATATTCAATACTTAATAGAAAAAATAAGAAATAACACTATCATGGACGTAGGGGTCGACAATCAACTTTAGTCGAATCATGTTAAAAACTTTTGGTGCCCTCTCCCTATTCTTCCCCTTTCTCCGACTCTTTCTTTCATACTCAACCAGATTATAATTTAAGATTTATTGAACTTTTTGATCAACTGAATTCGATTTCTGCATTTTCTTGGTTGACTGGAGTTAACCATCAACAAATTTAAATTATCAAATAATTTTATATATAAATAGAGTTCCAGTTGAGTTGGATTCTCTTCTTTTTCTTTTTTTTTTTAATTATAAACAAAGATGAGATGAAATCAAATTTAATGTTTCAACTTAGACCTATCCCATTTGTTCCCTATCTTTGCTTCTATTATCTCTATCAATTGCAAAGAGAGACAAAATATTTTTATAAAGATAAATTACACTTTATTCATATATGATTTCTTTCTATTTTATTCTAATTATATGTGGTTTAAAAAGTAATGAGTTGTTTTACTTATGATTTACTTGGAAAATTACTCATCTCCATTCAAAAACTATCAGACCCAGCATGGAAAAAATACACACTACCTTATTCCTCAATATTTGTTTTCAACCAATTCTTTTGTGTTCAACAATTCCTCAGTCGCTCTCTCTCTCTCTTTTTATCTAAGAAGACGTAAAAAATGCTCTGTTTTGCAAATTATTAAATAAGCAAGAGGAGCTCTTGTTTGCTGAAACCAATAGAACTCCATATAAATCTGTTATTAGTAGCTTCAATTCCTATAACTTCAATCAGATAGCAATGCACATAAATTGTTTGGCAATCAGAATTCAATGGAACTCCACACCTACTATACTCTTTATAGTTCCTATGCAGCTCCCATACCTGTTACATGATCTAAAATTAACCAAACACATATACAAATATTATTATAGAATCTCTAATCCTCAATAGACAAAAATTACTTTAATTAGCTTATCCAAACGGAGCCTTACGCGTCAAGATTTCACAATTGGTAAGTATGAACTGTGAGATTCATATATTAATACTAAAATGAGGGTAGGTCTTGTTGCGCATTAGTTGTGAGAGAAAAAGAAGGAAAAAACTCAGAAAAAATGCAGAATGTGCTTTTCACATGCTTGATTTGTTAGTTTTTGGATAAAGGTGAATAATTTGCTAGTTGAGTAAACCATAAGTGGGCCATTTTATTAGTATAAATGCCCTAAAGGCAATTAATTGTAATGATATAAATACTATATATCTTAGCATAATTAATAAATATAATATTTTGATCTCTTTATTAATTTAGTTTTAATATATATATCTTTTTTGATATATGTATACTATATTGGATAAAATCATTGAAATATAATTGTGCATAAACTAATTACAATTGAGATTGTAATTATAAGATGATTTATACATATAATTACATTTCTAAATACCTTTGATTGTTGAATTATTGAGAAAATAAAATATCAATAATTCATAAGTAAACAAACATATGTCATCTCACATTCTTCTAAAAAAATACAGTGATCTTATACATTATATATATGTTGATATTTGAGTGAGACACATGGACACATATTATGGAACATATGATTGGATTTACCTGCCATAAGAAATCATATGTAATATTATCATGTGTTAATGGACTTCTTATGTAGAAGGTAGTGTAAGTGATCTTTAGACTTGAAATCAATATAGTTCCTTATGTTTATGTATAGAGTTGTGTACTTTGATATTATTTCAGATTTACACTCTAAAAGAACATGTAAAATAATCATTAGGTACATCACGAAATACATGAAGGTGGTAATTGATCAATAAAGGATTCATCATCTTTATTAATAAGGAAAACTATTTAAAAGATGTTTGATACTTATGCTATGATCAAAATTATATATCTATGTATTGACTTATACATAAAAGAAGTTTTACTCCTTTTATATATAATCAATTATGAGATAGCACATAGTTAGATATGCACCTATAATTTAACATTCAAATTAAGACTGATATTTGAAGCATACCATAATTCCAATTTGAATATCAAAAGACGAATATATTGAATTACACACTAACTCTTTAATACATTATCATGAAAGATTTTGATTTTCATAAACTTATTTCTGACATGTGGATGGTTATGATGCTTTGCTATAAGTCAATCATGATCTATGAATTTGTTTAAACAATTGGGAAAAATGTGTTTGAATTAAAAGGAGTTTTTATTCAATTAAGTTTATAAAAATTTGTAAATAAATTCATTCCCAATATGCATAGAAACTTAACGAGTTATATATAATAGAATCTCTTTGATCCAAAGGAAATGCTAGTATATAAAATGTTTTAAATTCAAAAATTAAATTAGTGAATATCTTGAAAATTTGAAATGATTAATTATAGTGTTTTAATATAATTAGAAGTGTTAATTAATCAATAATTTCATTATTCTAATAAAGTTTACAATTATTAAATAATAGCAAATTTTTAATGTTGATATTTGAATATTATTAGAATATTTATATTAACTTCAGAGAATATCATAAGTGAGAAAATGATTTTTTACTTAGATATTTATTTTAATTAATGAATTAAAATATTTTGAAAAGTGTTGCATAAGAGAGTTAATAAGTTTGAACTCAGAGTTTGAACTTATTGAATAAAAAGGAGATTGCATAAGGGGTTAATGAGTTTAGACTCATTAAGGGGTATGGATTTCTTGTGTCAAAAGGATAACACATAAGCTTAGAGTATTAACTCTAGTTGTCTAACCTATCCACTTGGTAAAGTAGATGGCACAAGTAAAGGAAACCTTAGCTTGTGGGTCAATCTTGCTTACCCCACTTCTGTGAGTCAATCTCTTTTATTTAATTAGGAGAGATACTAACCCTTTGAGAGTGAGATGATACAATATGACAAGTACATGTGTTGTACATCAAAAAAATACTCTTAGTGTCTCTTTTCTCATATCCTATTTGTATTCGAACATCAATCCTAATCAAGTGATTTTGTGATTCTTTAAAGAAATAGCACCTCTTAAGATAAATGATTGATTTTCCTACTTTATCTATTGTATAAATATTGATAGAGGCTTAAAATCAAATTGATTTGTGTGGATTATTGTTGGTATTGAAAATCAATTTTAAAGTAGTTGCCAGAAGACAATTTAAAGGATTTGGTCATACAATTTGTTGGAGAATTAATGAAATTGCTTAGAGATCAAATTCATATTTAAAGATCGTTAAATCTGAGAACAACTCTTTAAAAGGTATAATTTAAATGATTATTTTTAAGTTTATTTGAATTATACAATATTTTATAAATTAATTTATAAATAATATGATTCAAATTTGAAAAAAAATTTAAAATTTTATTACATATATTTGATGTGTTTGATATATCTTTTCTATCAAATATATTACTTTTTAAATCTAAAATAAAATAGAAACAAAATATACATAAGTAAAATGTAATTTCCCCAAGAATCCCGCATCTTCTTTGCTAAGTTTTCAAAGAATTCTCTCAAAATTTCATAAGTTAACCAAAAAAATCCAAAAATGGTTCTTAATTATCAATCCAAGCATTAAAAAATATATACTCTTGAACTAACAGAGCAGAGATCTTGATGAAGCTAAAATGAATTTATTAAGGAAAAAAAAAAAAGCATACCAAATATAACAAGGATATAGGAATGGGAACATAAGAAGTTGTGTTTGGGTCCTCTGAGAAGGTGATGTGTACGAAACTTCACAAAATTTCTAAAAAGTGGACCCCTTTCTACTTATAGTCAGTCTACTGCTGTTACCTCCTACTGCTGCTCCAAAAAGACACACACACCTGCTCTGGGATATATGTGTACACATAAAATTTCCGCCATTACAGAGAAAGAAACAGTGCCTTCAGTAGCTGGCTGTAGTTGGTTTGCTCTTGTGCCGCTCTATGATATTTCTCGTGATTAGCATTTCAACCTTTTCTTCTCTCTCTCTCCTCATTCATTCGCTTTCCAACCCATTTCTACCCACACCACTTACTTTCCCAGTTTCTCTCTGTCTCAAACCCTAGAGATTTTCTTCTTCTTCTTACCCTTGACGCCGCTTCTCTTAGGCGAGTTTGGACTGTAAATTTTTTTACTTTGGGATTTTGTGTGCTTGATCGGAGCAGTATTTTGTACCTTTGATTTTGTTTCAGGTAACTCTTCTCTCCTCGCTCTCTCTCTCTCTCTCTCTCTTTCTAACTGGGTGAATGTTTATGGCTTTTGTTCAAGTTTTTTTCCTTCATGTTGTTAATTTTGGCTTTAATTTCCGTCTTAGTGTGTGGTTTTTGTATTTTGATTTGGCAGTGTGATTATAAATTTCTTTTCTCTTTTTTTTTGTGGTCCTTTTAATTATCAAGCTCGCTAGTCCCTATCAATTTTATCCATGAGGAGGAGAATTAGTCCTGTGTGTTAAGTCAGGTTTATTTTCTTCACTATTTTTCAAATTTCTCTAGCTCGTTCATTTTTCCCTTATGGTTAAACAAGGTGAGATTTTGAATAATTCCAATTCTAAATAATGATTAGGATTTGCTCTTATTAGTACGGTGTGGTAATTTACAAGGATTCGCATGACAATTTTTGTATTTTATGGACAAATGGTGTTGAGCACCGTATATGTCCAAGAGGATGTAGGCAAGAAACAGCTGTATACTACTTTTTTAGTTTTTTTTCCTTCCATATCACTCTTTAATTGTTCAACATGTAGTTTCAAACGTGACTGGATTTACTTGTTGCATGGTTATATGCACAAAATATTTTTATCCCTTGATTTGTAACGTTTCTTGTCTTAAACTAATAGATACATGGCAAAAATGTCAGGATTTGGATGCTTCATTTTGTAGTCAACAAAGGCAATCTAGTCTGTCTATCATATCTGCAAAGGACTATGACTGAAGAGGAATATGGTGGATGCCTTTTGTGGTTTCCAACTTTTGTGCTGCTCTCTCTTCTTGACTCATCATTAGAAATGGGTTAATATTAAGTTGTCAGGCTTCACTTATCTCCTTATATATATATTTTCTTTTGTTTTTGATAATATACATCTTACAAAGATGGATACATCAACCAGTACATGTGAGATTGTGGAATCAAGAGAAGAGATACATTCTGAGTTCCGAATAGATGAAAAGGCAGAGAGTAGTTGTAGCCAGAGATCAGGAAAAAAGTATTCTATAGAGGATGATATTAATCGTCTTTTCCAGGCTATTGACATTAAAAATTCAGCTAGAGGTTTTAGCACTCCGCGTTCGGAAAAGAGTGCTCTTAAAAGGCCAATAAAGGTCAGTTCATCTCAGGCATCAGGAATAGGGATTTCAGAGCCTGTAAGTTTGAAGCAAGCACTTAGAGGATTATGCATCTCTCAGGCATCAGAGATGGCTGCTTTGAAGCGATTATCAAAGCCGTCTACTTCATCAAGAGTATCAGAAGCTGGAAATATCAAAAGATTGTATACTGCAGTGGTAGACGAGGGCAAAGGAAACCTGGTGGAAATCTCCCTGGTGCCAGAAATATCTGCACCTTCTAATAAATCATCCAGAGAAGAGATAGCAAGTTCACATGCTCATCATTCGACTCCTTTGGTTGATGCAACAAACCCTAAGGCAATGACAACCAGGTTAGCATCCCAAGATCAGATTGTTCCTATACCATCAGAGACTGAGGCTGATAAGTCAATCTCCGGGAGTGGAAAACCAATAGTTTTGAATTCGTCATCAATCACTAGTGCAAATGAGGAAGTACCAGAGGTTAAGATGGTTTCAACTTCCTCAAGCAAAGCTTCTCTCAGTTCTTCTACACCACAGTACAGGCAGGAAGCAAAGTTACAATCTGCAGCTTCTCCACCTAGCTCTAGTTCTGGTGGTGGGGTGGACAAATCCACAAGCAGTAATATGTGCTTGGCAAAGCCAATCTTCAGGAACAAAAGCTTCCTTAAGAAGAAAGTAAAACAGGACTTGAGTTCTGCCTCGAGCAGCTCCACTCCATGTACAAGAAAAGTTGACAATGATTTGGATCCTAGTCCAAGTAATTTGGACAGGGAAACCAGCAATTTTGATTTGAAGAATGGAATGAAAGAAAGCGAGAAACAGTCTCCCTGCAGTTCAAGTCATAGCATTGAAGTTAACTCAACTAATGTTGGCATGGATTCAAACAAACCTGGTCTATCTTTGAATTGTAATAAGAGAACTAAGTTTCTAGTGACAAAAACCGATGAAAAGTCAAGATCAAAGGAAAAGGGTGAGTTCTCCCAAAGCTCGAAAAGTAGCATTGGTGAGTATAGTAGTAGCACAAGCATTAGTGAGGAGAGCAATCTAAGTGGGTCGAGTCGCAGTGGCCACAGGCCTCACATGTCAAAACACTTAAGATGGGAAGCTGTTCGTACTGTTCAGCAACAGCATGGTAACTTAAGTTTGAGGCATTTCAAGTTACGTCGGAGGCTTGGTTGTGGGGACATTGGAACTGTTTATCTTGCAGAACTTATTGGTACAAGCTGTCTTTTTGCTTTGAAAGTGATGGACAATGAATTTTTGGCAAGCCGGAAGAAAATGTTTAGGGCCCAAACTGAAAGAGAGATCTTGCAGATGCTGGATCATCCTTTTCTTCCTACACTTTATGCCCATATTACAACAGATAAGCTTTCTTGCTTGGTTATGGAGTATTGCCCAGGTGGAGATTTGCATGTGCTGCGTCAGAGGCAACCCTATAGGAGTTTTTCTGAACAAGCAGCAAGGTAGAGATTTTCCAGTCTTTCTTTTTCTGTGCCATTTAGAAAAAAATCTGTTTTTTCTTTTCTATTTATTACATGTGTCCTCAGTGTTTACTGTAACTGCCATCAGTCATTTTCTGTGCTGAACTCATGTTGCTATTGCATTTCCAGGTTTTATGTTGCTGAAGTTCTCCTTGCTCTCGAGTATTTACACATGCTAGGAGTTGTATATCGAGATCTAAAGCCAGAAAACATTTTAGTCCGAGAAGATGGGCACATCATGCTGACAGATTTTGACTTATCACTTAGATGTTCTGTCAATCCCACATTAGTCAAGTCTTCTTCACCAGATGTGGATCCAACAAAGAAGATGTCCAGTCCCTGTGCGGAGGCCAGCTGCATACACCCTTTTTGTCTCCAACCTAATTGGCAAGTTTCCTGCTTTACTCCTATTCTCTTATCTGCTGGAGCAAAATCTCGAAAGATGAAGTCTGACATAGCCGGCCAGGTTGGTCCACTGCCACAGCTTGTAGTGGAGCCAACCAGTGCCCGATCTAATTCTTTTGTTGGAACCTATGAATACCTTGCCCCAGAGATCATCAACGGAAAAGGTCATGGCAGTGCTGTTGATTGGTGGACGTTTGGTATATTTTTGTTTGAGCTGTTATATGGTAAGACTCCCTTTAAGGGTACAGGCAATGAGGAAACACTGTCCAATGTGGTGTCACAGAGCCTGAAGTTCCCAGATGCTCCCATGGTCAGTTTTCGTGCAAGAGATTTGATCAGAGGATTGTTAATTAAGGATCCTGAAAATCGATTAGGTTCTGTAAAAGGTGCTGCTGAGATAAAACAGCACCCTTTCTTTGAAGGCCTCAACTGGGCTCTGATAAGGTGTGCTGTACCGCCTGAGCTTCCCAAGTTCCGTGATTGGAGTGCACCATCTTTGGCTTCACATAAGGAGAATACAAATGACTTAGAGGACACAGAAGATTGTGAGGAGTTTGAGCTGTTTTAATTAGACTCTCCCTCTCCCTCTTTGACCTGTTATTTTTCTTTCTTGTGCGAGGCAGGGGATTGATGCAGTTCACTGTTTCTTAAACCTTTGCCATCCTTGTAACAGTATAGTTTTATAGTATAATTGTTATTCAAACGTGGTGACATATAGATAGATTAATACATGTTTATACTGCATTAGAAGTTGAAAATCCACATGGTGTTACTGCCTTGCTGGCTTTTTCAATCTTTGTATGATTATAGCTGCAAGTTTTCCTCATTTCCTTCTGTTTTCTTTTCTTTGCCTCCTTGGCTCTGACCCTTTTTTTTTTTCTTCTTTATTTTGCATTTGTTCTCTTTTTTCATCTTTATCAGTTTCTTCCAGTTTACTTGTTAAAATTGGATTATGTTTTCATATGCATTCGAAAAATCTCTACAAATTATAAGTCTCTGTAAAAAAAAGTACAATATTTTACATATAAAATTGTAGCCTTCATGCTAAAGTTCTATAAAACTTGATAAATTTTTAAATGCGAAATGTTATGTCAAATTTTGCTCACCAATAACAGCTGTATTTTAAAATCGCTTAGCTATAAGCAATTGTTAAGCGTGCATTTTTCTAGTTGCTTATAAGAAATTTCATTTATCTATGATGTGTTAGAGCAATTTGCACAAGAAGAGAGTTGACAAAATTACTAGTCGCGTTCTAGGAAACAAAACAAATATCCATCCCTCAGCATAACAAAGAGTCTGTTTGGAAGTGTCAGGTGTTTTTGTTTTATTAGTTTTTAAAATTTTTTTTTAAAAATTATTTTTTTAGAATCAAAAAATAAAAAACTTGTTTGGATGTAAATTTTAAAAAGAAGTATTTTCTTTATTTTGGAAGATAAAAAAAATATATTTAATATTATTTACAACTTTATCATTAATAAAAATAGATATTCTTCTTATTTTTTTAAAAAATCTAAAAATAGCTATATACAAAAATAAAGGAAAACACAATTTTACTGTTTCTTGAAAATTATTTTTGAATTACACTTTTAGAAAACAATTTTTGAAAATAGATTGTCAAACTGATTTTTTTATTTTTGTAAAATAAAAAAATAAAAAATCTGGACCTGTTTGAAAACTTGTTCTGTTTTTAAAAATTATTTTTAAAAACAACTCAGAGTTGTTTTCAAAAATATTTTTTAAAATAGGATTTTAAAATAAAATTTTTGAAACTCTTTTTAAAAATAATTTTACTAAATAAATTTTTTTATTTTAAAAATAATATAAAAAACTATTTTTAAAATCAGTTACTAAATAGGCTCTCTATTTTTTAAAACAAAAAAATTGTTTTCCAAACAGGCCCGCCTCTGTCAACATAGAGCCAACGAGCACGTCTTATGGTCATTGGATTTCGAAGATTCGCAAATTTAACAAATGTCATCGAATTTGAGTATGTCTCCGCAATGCAACTCCACCCTTTCAGGAGGAGAAATGAGGACACTGTACGCTAAAGCAGGGAACCTTTCCAATTTACGATTTTGCCACTGTTCTCAACTCCTCTCCCCAAAAGCCCCTTTTTTCTTTCGTTCGTCACAAACTCGATACCTTTCTCCCGATAGCTCGATTCTTTCTGTGGTTTCCTGCAAAACCCACCTCTCTTCTCCATTTGGGTCTTCCATTAGAGCATCAATGGCTTCTTCTGCTTCATCCACTGGCAATGAGACGGAGACGAAGCCATTCTCTGTGCTCTTTGTGTGCTTAGGCAACATATGCAGAAGCCCAGCTGCTGAAGGAGTCTTCAGAGACTTGGTGAAGAAGAGGGGTTTAGATTCCAAGTTCAGAATTGACTCTGCTGGCACCATTGATTACCATGAGGTGGGTATATGCTCTTATAATCTGTAATCGTTTAGTTTGCTCGTCATGTTAGTTATTATGTTCATCGACAGAGAGAAAAAATGTCTTGCTTTTGTGATCTTTTTTGTTGCGTTTTCGTTAAATTTTGTTAGGAATCGAGGATTTCTAGTTCTCAGAAATTTAGATGTCCTGAAATTTTAAATCTTAATTGTTGGAATGCTGATTATTTTTTAAGGGGAATCAAGCAGACCCCAGAATGAGAGCTGCCTCAAAAAGGCGAGGGGTTGAGATAACTTCCATTTCTAGGCCAATCAAGCCTTCTGATTTCAGAGATTTTGATTTCATTCTTGCTATGGATAAACAGAACAGAGGTAGGCTCTGCCGTGGAATTGTAGAGCTCTTTCATTAGCATTGATCATTTCTCTGTATTACTTCATCATGAAATTGGATAGAACCTGTTGTCTTGTTTATTTATTTATTTATTTATTCTCTTTATGTCTCTGCTATATGTAGTAATTAGCATTGTTGTTATTTGTTGTAGAGGACATATTGGAGGCGTTCAATAGATGGAAATCTAGAGACAATTTTCCAGCTGATGCACATAAGAAGGTTGACTATAGCATAAGATCCTAATTGGGTTTGGGGATTCTGAATTGTTTAAGCTGTTTAATATTTGGTGTCGCTTGAATATTGATGACGCAGGTTAAATTGATGTGCTCATATTGTAAGAAACACGATGAAACTGAAGTCCCAGATCCTTACTATGGTGGACCGCAAGGGTTTGAGAAGGTATTATATATAATTGATTCATTTTGTAGGTTGAAGGATAAAGTGGAACATCATTTCTATGTTGTAGAACAAACTGAAACTGTCATTTAAGCAAGCAATTCTAGATTGTCCAACACATTGAAACTAATTTCCTTGTTTGGTGCTTCTTTGGAATACAACTTTCTCTGCCATTGTTTGCATAGTTCAGTGCCATGTAATTGGAAGTCAAAGCTTTCTTCATTGTCTTATTTCACTGTTCCAACTTCAGTTTCCTGAAATGCGGGGAAACATTTTGTAACAATTTCTACGTTATCATTTGTATGGCAGGTGTTAGATTTGCTTCAAGATGCTTGTGAATCATTGCTGGACAACATTTTGGCAGATAATAAGCATATACAAGAATCTTAATACCTGTCCGAAGAAGATCCCAACCGAGGGCAAAGATCAATAAGTTTAATGTGTGGATTCACCTCTTAAATCCATGTTGTACTTATCATTGTAAACTTCTTGTGATTCTTCTTGTTTGAGTATTTGAATCATGATTATGATTCTTGTTGTTTCCTTTGTCTATATTGAATGATTAATAATGGCAGCCATAAGTATTCAGATTTGAGGCCATTATCGTCATAGGCCATTCTTTGTCTTTGCTTTTGACATGAGCATGGCAGATAGCTTCTCCCACACTTACATGTTGTCAGAGACATACTAAGAAGTGGTAGTTACATCGTCAGGACATTACTAAATGGGAGACAAGTAACTGTCGTTTTAAAGCAAATTAATGTCATCGATTTCTGGGTATGCCTCATTTTAGGTTCGGTTGGTAAGAGTGGACATGAACAGTTGGAATGAAACCAAACATAAATGGTTGATTACTGATCAAGTTACATGCTTTAAAGTGAAAATGAGAAATACGAGTGCTTTAAATCGTGAAGATCATCCCAAGTCCTAACAGAATGATGTGCCAGAGTTTGTAAATGTCAGGCTTTCTACCTGTAATTAACTTCATAGAAATAACATGCTTGCAATTGCAAAATGCTATTTGTGCAGAAAGAAACAAACAAAAACTATTTTGTTAAATGCAGTTTCAGCTGACATACTGAAACAACAAAACAAAACCTGCCTTTTGACAAGTGTGGTTTTTAAAATAGCCTCATACACTCTGAAGAGATTTATTAGGCTCTAATTTAACCATATCATGAATATATCCATGTCATACTTTTCAAAGTTAATATAGAAGTATTTATCAACTCTTAGATCAAGACCTTGACAAAGTATGTATATTTATAATAATAAGTGGAAGAGAATATGACAAGTGTTATTTTTAAATAGGCTCGCATACTTTAAAAAGTTTACTGGGCTCTAATTTAGTCACATGGCGAATGAATCCATTTTACACTTTTCAAAGTTATTATAGAAGTATTCATTAACTCTTGGACCAAAACCAGCATACATACATGCCACACCTCTCAGAGTTATTACAGAAGCATTCATCAATTCTTAAACCAAAAACAGCATCCATACAATGTATACATATTTATATAATTACGTAGAAGAGAATTTAACAAGTGTTTCATTTTTTAAACGAATTCACACGCTGTAAAGAAATCTATGAGATTCTAATTTAGTCACATTATGAATGTATTGTGAATACATACATGCTCTATTTTTCTAAGTTACTGTAGAAATATTCACCGATTTCTTATATTTACTTTCTAGAAAGTAGAAATGTAGGGTTAACACGGGATTGTGCAAACATGGATTCTAGCATTTTTGGGTTAATTGGGACCTATTTGAAAGTGTTTTCAGGTATTTTTATTTTATTATTTTTGAAAACAGTTTTTTAAAAATTGATTTTAAAAACTGTTTTTTTAAAATGAAAAAATAAAACATTTGTTTAGATGTAAATTTTAAAAACAAGTGTTTTCTTTATTTTTGAAGATGAAAAAAATATATTTAATATTATTTATAACTTTATCATTAATGAAAATATGTATTTTTCTTATTTTTGAAAAAAATCTGAAAACAG
>JANHAO010003591.1:0-25867 GCA_026873985.1 Saraca asoca | reverse complement strand
TGTGCAAGGAGCTGGATTAAAGGTTGGTTTAATCCTCTCTTGTAGTTCTTTGATTGAAACCTCTACACAAGGGTTTTCTGGGGGAGTTGAATTCGGCCATTGAAAGGGCTTCTGAAGAAAAATTTTTGAAATTTCCCTTCTTGGCTGCACCCAACTCTTACACTTATTTGGTAGGTTCCTAGAGGATTCGAGATCATGGTGGTATATGTGTTAGCTGTGATTTCTATTGGATTATCCATCTTACTTCTCAGGTGTAGTATTTGCAATATCTTAAGAATCTAAAAAAAAAAATAGTTTATAGAAGAATGAGTCTGAGACTCAGTGAATAAAACATACTAAACTTATGAACTTACCAAGCAACAAAGCATGCACAAATACAAGCATTTATACCTTATCTATTTGGCTATTTCTCATATAAACCTTCATGAGTAATTATCAATCATTAGATATTCATCTATGAGGAAATTCATATTATGTTACTTTTGAACATTGTGCTAAGTTAAGCTCTCAAAACCATCGGCCATCCTTTTAGCTCACTATATATTCCGATCACATGATATTATATTACAACATTTCATATGGTAACAAGTAATTCAAATATTTTATAATAAGAAATATAAATCTCTTTATTACTCCAGTCTAACCTTATCCTGCACAAACCTAATGTTATCCTTTCAATTCATCCTTATTCCACTCATCCCACTCATCATTTAAAAACATGCAGATCCAGGATTTGGTTTATTATTCCCTATCACACCTCATTAATATCACATTATCACATTTTGTTGCCATTCATGGTGTCACACACCATTTCATATTGCACAAATGCTATCACACTTTACATGACAAATTGATTCGCAATAAATGTACTATAATATTCTCATTCACATTCATAGGCATATCATACTTTCTTGTTTATCAATTATTGCCACAAGATTCCTTTACTAATTCACAAGGTTTAATTAAGACTAAACCAAGTAAAATCCAATATAGATTTGAGAGGTGTGAAAACAAGTCAAGAAATGTAGAAATTTTTGGAAATGTGATTAGCATGAAGAAGTTCGAGTAGAATCACAATCAGAATTGTAGAATTCAAATGAGAAAGACTCGATTTGACTCAAAGGAATTTAGATGTATATATGAGTCTACTTGCTAAAATATGCAAGCATTCAAGAATTCCAATTTTAAATGTGATTAGAATCACGAGTAGAATCGAAGAACAAAGTATGGAAGATCAATTCAAATCACCTTAAATCTAGTTCAAATTCCTATTCAAATTGTAAGAGCAAAACTATTGGGTTTCTAGAAATATGATCGCGGGTTTAATTCAAAAAGTTATGATTCAAATTGCATAAGTAGAAATTGTAGGCATTAGCATAAAAATAGGGGAAGACAATTTCCATTTCAATCATGCACTATAGGGTCTTATCTCAACATGTTTAGTAGCTCAAGCATACACAAAACCAACTATTTCACTTACAAACTAATCAGTTTATTAATCAATTCATTCAATCATAAATTATACCTCATAATTTCAAAATCCATTTCTATCAACTATTATCAATTATTCAGCATATCACAAGCAAGAAATATTTATTAATTTACAAGAATGGTAAGAGATATTCACCTTGACTATTGAAAATAGAATAGTACAGCTAATCACACCAAGTATGCCTATATTTTTCAAGAATACAAAAAAAGAGTCTATTAGCTTTCAAATTTTTCAAGGATTTCTCTCTTAACTAGGCTTATATATGTAGTTTATAATTCAATTTAGTAGAAACCAACTATATCTAATAGATTCAAGCTTTAAAATGTCAAAAAAATGAAATTGATTCATAGGTTGAATAATAACATAAATAGTAACATAAATTTCAAAAATTCATAACTTAGAGTATTATCAAATGAATCATCATGATTTTGATATCAAAATAAAGAGGAAGAAGAAAAAGATTTGGTAATAAAAATTTGAGAAAATAATAAGAAGAGTTAGTGAGTTTATTTATATAAAGAGAGTGAAGGTTGATAGAGAAGATGGAAGCTTAGAGAAGAAGATGATGAAGTTTGCATGACTTCTATAGTTTAAAGCCCAAAAAAAAAAGAAAAGAGGAGGTGTTGGCTAATAGAAGGGTAAAATGGAAAAAATAGGTCAACTTGCCAATAATTATAAGTTGACCATTTTTCCTTTTTAGTAACTTTCTTGTTTCTTCCATTTTAAACTCAAATTTAACATACTTACCAATTACCAATAATCACAAAATTTTAATATAAATTAGGTGAATTAAATCCTTCGTAACGACTTTAATTTGGTACTCATTTGATATTTATAGCTCTAGTTCCAATATTTTCAAAGTTTTACGGAAATTAATTCTTAAAATATGAATTTTTGTTCTTTGAACGTTTATAACAATAACTCGATTTCTAAAATATTTCTAAAATTTTACATAATCTATTTCTATTATATCTAGGTCTCTTGTAACTTCAAATCTAAAATTTCAAATTCTTCAAAATTTTTATTTTCCCTATTTTGTTATCAAAATCGATTTTAGAAAATTTGAGATATTACAAGTGCATCAGTAAAAATATTGACGACAAAAAATACAATCCTGACTATAACATCTGTCACAAAATCCATTATTAATCTTTGATTTGTCAATAACTAAAATTAAAGAAAGAGATGATAGATAGATATTTAACAATGGATATGTCTGTGTAACAAAAAAACTTCACTAACGAAATATTTTGTCATTGATTATTCCATCACTAATTCCATGAGTAATATAATAAAATTTTAAGTTTTTTGGTGAAATTAGCTATGGATGTTTCTATCACAAAATGCTGCCTCTAAATCTATCAATAAATTGGGAAAAATTGATAAATTACGGGTGTCGCCTGACCCTTTTTCTATCACTAAATCTGTCACGAAACTAGGAAACTTTTTCCCATATTCTTGTTGTTTTTGTAACAAACCAAGCAACAAACACCCTACAGATTTCAATTCAATTTCAAAACAACACAAAAGCACTCTGATATTTCAAAAAATAAAATTGAATTTACTAGACATTAAATCATCCATTCAAATGGGAATAGAAAAACTTTAATATCTCAACAAATAGACTCCTATATTTAACAAATTCAACACATAACAAACATAACCTAATCTAAGATAGAGAGTTGGAGTCATCATATGGAATTTCTTCTTCGTATTCATCTATTTCTTTTTTATAATCTTTCTCTTCTTCCTCTTCTTTGTTTTCTTCATCTTTATCTTCATTTTCTTCTTCATATTCCATTACATCCAAATAGTTATGTAGAATTAGTCAGGGGTTATCAACTTTTTCAAGAGCACCTGAATTATCCTTAAGCGAATGGAGTTCTTTATCATCAAAGATAATTGGCAATTGATTACATTGTTCATCATTTTAGAATGCATCTATTCTATTGGTTGTTAGGGCATTAATGATACTCCTTTCTTTGGTTTTGATGATAACCAACCAATTAGCCCGTTTCCTTTAATAACATGGGAGTGAAGCATAATACACTTGCATAGCTTGTTAAGTTAAGATGAATAGATCAAACTTATTGTACTATTGATTGACAGCTATCTCAATAATGTCGTACTATTTATGGAATCTTGTCCTTCTAATAGGAATTGGATCAAACCATTCATGATTAAATACAACTAACTTATGGGCTAATAATCCACCATAATCCAGTTCAATCACTTCTTGAAATTTGCCATAATAGTCTAAATGTCGGTCATCTGAGCCCTAAATACACACTCCAAAATTGGAAGTCGACTAGTGTTAACTCCATTATTCAATGTGAAATTCATATCCATTAACAAAATACACAGACCATGTGAGAACCTTTCTCCTCAGACCCTAAACTATACCAAGGATTTTTTTTGATCTGTGATCATATTGTCTAGATTTAGGACCTATGTCAAAATATACATAGAAGAAAATACATATGCCATACTAGAAGAGGTAAGTCAAGATGAAAACACTGATAAACACATTCATCATTGGAGTGTTTTGACAATTGAATTGTCATTTGTCATAGAAGACATCAAAATTCTACTTTTCAACAAAATATAAAGGCTTAATTTTTAAGAAAAGTTATGAAAATTAAATCAACCAAAAAAAGGAGAAAAATGAAACAAATGTAATTTAGCTAACAAATAAGCCAGTATAAATGACATTTATATAATCAAATTGAAAATAAAGATTACAAAGTTAAACCCTAAATTTCCCCCATGAAAATGCTAACACTTCAAAGTTTTTCAAAGTAATCTCATACTCTACAAATCAACAAAATTAAACCATAACCTATCAACCAATAACCCTAACTCAACTAAAGCCCAATTTCAGCTAGAAAATCCTAAGTTTAAGCAAAACCTAAATAAAACTAGTCTAAACCCTGATACTTATCCATTTTAAATTAAACTTGAACTCTATAAATCAATAAAACTAAACCCTAGCCTACCATCCACTAATACTAACTAAATCTCCCTAAATCATTACATTAAACAAAATCATAGCCCCAAATCTAAAGAAAGTAAAAAAAAAAATATAGATGAATAATAACAAACTAACCTATAAATGACAAACCAAGTTATAATAGTGGCTTGTGGCAATTGCTGGTGGCTATATGAGCCTATGAATCACTAGCCTCCCCCTGGGAACCTCTGGGGGAACATTTTCTTCTATAATATCGAAATGAGAAGGAGTTTATAGTGTAATACCTCAAAAAAAAAAGAGAAAGAAAAAAAAAAGAGAAAAAAAGAGTTACTAAGGTACCGAAATGAAAATTTTAGTTATTCGTTGAGGTCGGATTGTAATTTCTTATTCTTTAGAAGGACTTATTGGATGTCAGTGGAAAGTCACGGTGTCAATGTGTAATTTTCCTCATTCAGTTTTATGATATAAAATTTCCCCAACTGCTCTCTTTTTCTCTCTCCATGCGGTCAGTTTTTCCTCTCCCGAAGTTTCTCTGTGCTCGCCTTCTTCTTTGCTTGAACTCCAGTAGCTCACTGTCTTCCTTCCTCAGCTTACTGTTGTCTAACGAAGCTCCGACGATCTTCCTCCTCTTTTCTTTAGCATTTCCTCTCTCCTTAGCGTGTGTTGCTCCAGTTTGGTCAAAGTGCCCTTACTGTTGCAGTCCGATGTCGAACGCCATTTCTTCATGTCTTCACCTCCGTCTGGTAAGCTAAAAGGTCCGGCATCTCTTCCTCTTTTTCCTTCGGTGACTCTTGCATAATACCTTAGTTCATGATAGCTTCCTCCCCTATTTTGGTGCAGTTCGATCAACGGCTCCCATAGACTCACTGACAGTGATCCAGCTTTGGCCGATCTCCCCACCTACACTTTGGAAGGTGGTGGTAGCCCTAGAATAAAAGATTTACTCTATGGCTCGTTTGTAAGAAATTTCCCTTGAAACCATCATTGTTCTAATCGGAATAAATTTGGGATTCTCTTGTTGTTCTGCATTATTTTGCTTCAGTAGAATTCTTATCAAAGGATTAAACATACCAACGTTCAATTTTGGAACTTTAGTTGACTTAACTTTCTAAGGAGTGTCTAAGGTAAGTGAACATCTTCTTCACTTAATGATCCCATGTGTACATATAAAATAATTTTTTTCTATGGCATATTATAAATCCTTTTTAAATAATGGAATTCCCCTATCTATAAAAGTGATTTCGAAAGTATATTTTACATGTTATATGTAAACATGAAATGGTTTGCCAGGATATGATTATGCATTTTCATTTCGCCTTATGTTATTGAAATTGACTATTTTATTTTCTATGTAATAAATGAATATGAAAATGTTGTAATAGGTTCATGTATACTTTGATAAATGTTGCTTATCCGAATAATGAATTTCGTGTCACATGATATATATATATATAATCTTGATTTGGAATTCTGGATCCATTGATAATTCCATGGGAACCCTCAGGTGCATTTGTGACTAGTATGTTTACTGGAGGAATAAGTTTGGGGAGCTATGTATGGTGCAATAAGGTAGGACGGAGATATGTGTTATATTTGATATGATATTGTTAAGTTGGTTGCCTATAGGAAATTACTCTTGGATCCTAATGGTAAATGGATAAAATAGTTATTACAAATATCTTACTATGTTGAGATTTAATGAAATTATAGAAATTTTATTGGTTTTTCCTCATATTTTTATTTACTTAATTTCTTTCTTGAATGGTAGCTTTCGAATATATTTTGAAACTATGGTTCTTGAATGGGTAAGTATATCTTCACGGCAATGTATTTATATTGATATATATATATATATATACTTTCAAATATGATTTTTAAATAGGATTTTTGGGTGATCATGGGATTGTTTGCTCACTGAATTTCTATGAAACTCACTCCTTCATTTCTATGTTTTTCAGAGTCAGAAGATATTCCTTCAGTTACTCCACACCTTCCTAGTTCTAGATTTGCTCCTTGATCGAGTAGGTCATTCATGCAGAGATTAAAGGAATATGAATGGTGGGAATTAGTGGCAGTTGGTAGAATTGTATATGCATATGTTGTATATGATTGTTAGATGCTTGGTAGGATGTAAATCATATAGTCTGAGCCACTGTATATTGTTATGATGTCATACAGATTGTAGTGGGCATGTAATACTTGTGTTGTTATATAGGCCTTGTGGCCAGGTATCAAAAAAACAAAGGAAACTTTGTCAAATTTTTATTAGAATTTAATATTTAAATATTTCATCACAGATTGACAATATAATGAATCATTGGCATATTATTTGTATTGTAAGGCTTGTAGTAGGTTTCCTGGTGGAAAGGGGTTTCTTAATGGTGACTTTCTATGTCGGTCATGTTCCGTGAATCGAGACATGACACATAGTGTCTGATTTTATCACAGAATAGCGATGGAATTTTTCGTCACTAACATATATAAGTGAATTGGTGGGTTTTGAATTAGTGACGAATGTTCCTAACTTTTTTGTCAGTAATTTTGTCAATAAAGTAAAAAAATCATATGTTCTTTGACCAAAAAATTAAAAGTAAAGCATTATAAAATTTCGTCACTAAATTTGTTGCTAAAATGAAAATATGACAAATCCATCACGAAAATCTATCGGTGAATCTTGCGATCAGAAGGTTACAAGATTTATTAAAATTTTTTGATAGTGTTTTGTTCGTTAGTAAATTCGCCGCTAATTGATGAAAAATTTTTGTGTTGATTTTACAATATTAGATCAAATTTGGTGATAGACATTCCTTCTATGAATCTGTTGCTAAATGAAGAAATTCTTGTAGTAGGAAATAATACTGCTCTAACTTAAAAGAACATAATATTAGAAAATTAAATAATAAATTAAATATATAATGCCAAAGCGTACAAGTAATGCATTTAATTTTGAAGTATCAAATATTAGAGTCTATTTAATTAATGCTACTACTATAACATAAAAAGAAAAGAATTTTGGCATAATAACACAATCAACTAAAAAATCACAAAAAGCCAAGTTTTAACTTGTTACAATGCTAACCCAAAATAAGATTAGCAAATCAAATAAAAATAAACAAATAGAATATGTTTGAAATGAATGAAAATAGGTATTATATGGAAGAAAGGGAAGAACCTTCTTTTATATAAGGTAAAATCAAAGTTGGGACGGATCAATGCAATAAAAAAACATAAAATTTTGATTTAACAATATCAATTTTGATTAATTTCTCATCTATTGCTCTTTAGAAGTTCATTTATATTAATGGATTATTAGAAACCAACTCATTGTTAAATTAGTAAAATTGTTATATTCTTTTGATAAACATATAACAAATAAATGGATAAATAATTAATTTTCATAGGAATTATCAAATTTTTAATGGTGTTATCTTCTAATTGGTAAAGCAAAGAAAACAATGATTGATTATTACTATAGGAATTATTATACAATTTAAATTAATTTAAAACCTACATCTTCCAAAATTAATGAAATATGATTTGATTGCAATAAATAATTATATATAAATACGTTAGCTTGTACCTTGTACAATGTACGTACTTAAATAATTTTATTTAATAGTAATTTGTAATACAAATTTGAATTATAAAGTATAATATATTCAAATATGGATAAATCATTATTATATTTTTATACATTAGAGAACTATATGATTGATATAATTATATTCATATTAATTGTGAGAAAATATTGTATTTCTTTTAATTTGATATATTTGTTATATTAATATTTAAAATTAGCTACATTTATCATTCAAATTTTTTTTCATCTTTTTAAAAATATTTTTTTAATATATTAATACTTAGGTAAAGGTATTTATAAATGATTTTGTTTAAAAATTTAATTTAACTATTTTACATCAGAAGATTTAACTATTTAATTACTAAAAATTCATGTATTGCCATAACTAATATATTATTTTAAAAAATATAACAAATATTTTTTTATGAAGTTTCAGAAATATTTTTTTTGACATGTGAATTTAGTCAGTTCTAGTTTAGAATCCCAAGCTATAAACTGAGAGTGTAAAAAGAGAGAGAGGGGAAGAACAGAGAGATATCAGAAGCTTTTAATGTGATTCAACTGAGTGTAATACTTACATTCACGGTTATTATATTTTCTCTGTCTATTTTGGCAGAGTTTTTGTATCTATTTTTTATATAATCACTTTATATTTTTGCAGAGTAATTGTCTAAGTGGGTTTTATTCTCTCTATTTTTTCAAAGTATCTATCTCTCTTTTGTATAATGATTTATACTTCTATTTATAATTGCTAGAGTATACAATCTTAAGGTAGCTCAAAAAAGAAAAGAATAATTAATTAATTGTAAGTTGATATTTGCTAGTTGATTCATATAAGTTGATCCCACCTTGGGTTTAACCAGAGTGAATGTACTTCAATTTACGGGCTAGACCTCGTCTTTAATGACCTGAGGTCACTGCCTTGACCTTTGTTAATTTGATGTCTTACTTCAAAGACCTTAGTTCTGGTTAAGCTAGACCTATCCATTAGACTCTTAGTAGTCTGTTTGTACAGTTCCAAAAATACCCACAATAATTTTAAATTGAAATTATGATAAATACTTAACAATAAAAATTTTAAAATAGAAACTATGAAATATTAAATTTAGTATTTGATATTTAAAGATAATGTAAAAATTTAAAGAATAAGGACTTTTTAGATAGATATTGTCTATTAATCAAATTTAGATATTACCGATAATATGTTGATAAATATTTTATTTATATATATATAATTGCTCACTTATATAAAAATTATATAATAGGATAAAAAAGAAAATATTTTCAATTAGAAGAATATTAAAAAATTTAAAAGTTTCATCAATGACTTGAATTGGAACGAAAAATAAAAAGAGAAATAAAAGTTTTCTCTTTTCCTCTTGTAACAAGTGAAAGACACTTAGTTACATTGTATAATGAGATTTTAAGTGAGAATGAGTGTTACAATTTTTATAATATTAAAAAGATTATAAAATTCAAAAGTTTTATCCATGAATTGAATCGAAACAAAAAGAAAAATAAATTAAAAATTTTCACTCCCTCTCTCAGATGATAAGTGGAAGATACTAGCTACATTACATAGTGAGATTTAGATAAGAATGAGTATTACAACTTTTATAATATTAAGAAAATTTAAATTTAAAATATAAATATTCTAAAAATTTTGAATAAATGAATCTAAATTAATTTTCAAATTTAAAATACAATACACATATTATTTTTAATGATATAATAACTAAAGGTTAATAAATATAAATGTATGGAATTAAATAAATAATAAATTAAAAAATAGATAATTTTGAAAGAAAATGAACAAAGGAGAAAGCGATGTTGCGTCAAAAAAAAAAAGGACAAGTTAAATAAAATATATTTTGTAGTAAAAGGAAACAAATATATCCTTATTAATGCATTTTCTATATTGATTTAACAATTACAGAGAGGAACATCATCCCAATATTTCACTATAAAACACTAACCCTTTTTTTGTTGAAAAATAAATTAAAAATACGTTGACAGAAGATTCCCAGGAAGTCAAGCTCTTATTAATTTGACAATTATTTTCTTTGTCAAACACGCTACTATAAATTAAAATGAATATTGTTAAGCCTATTTACGTAACTGCGAAGAACTCTAAACGAAGGAGGGGAGGGGAAAGTTTCTGAAGGAAAAAAAAAAAAAAAAAAAAAAAAAAAAGGGAACGCAGAAGAGAGTCTGACCCTGAGACCAAGGCACAGTCTCAGGCAAATTACGAATCCAAGTTCGTTACTTTCTGCTTCACTACCAGGATGAACGGCGGCCCATCTGGTTTCAGTACGTACCTTGGCTTTTTCTTCATCTTTTTGCTGAATTTTTGTGATGATTTTAACTTTGATTCACAATCAAACGCTTGATGTTTGTGTTATTGCAGATAATGCTCCTGTGACAAGGGCTTTCATCATCGCTTCTGCACTTTTCTCCATTTTCTTCGGGATCCTGGGACGTTTCAACAGTCTCGGATTGTCATATCAGGTACTCTTGCTAATTTACGTATACTGTTTAATTTTTTTGTAATTGAGTTATTAGTGATGTATAGTTCGTTTTCTGATGTAAATGCAACTGGGTTTGTGTTTCGCATTCGGACTAATAGTTTCTACCGATTTTTTGGAAATTGATTTTGATCTTTGTGGTTGTTATGTTAATTACTAGAATTTAATCATGAAATTTAAGTTTCTTCTAAATATGGTTACTGATAATTATAATTACGCCTATCAGTTGCCTGATTATTTGGCTTGCTATTTGTCAATTTGTGCTAACTAGCTCATACGACTAATTTCGTAATTAATTTAAGTTCGTTCAAATTTGAGACTCAGATGTATAAATTGTTTCTGTTGGGAATTTTTAAGAGGATCCTGCTAGATATAAACAAGGATGGAGTGAGGACAAATAATTCTTCTTTCCATGGTTCTGCTCTTGGTTTAAATTCTATTGTTGCTTGAAAAACTGCATCTGTAATTTTTTTTTTAACTTGTCCTGGTGGAAAAAGACGGGCATACATAATGTATTTCCTGTGTATGCTATCATACTTACCAGTTTCCACATGTTGCTCGCTTCATGGCAGGATATTTTTGGGAAGCTTCACATCTGGAGGTTGATTATCTCCAAATTTGCCTTTTCATCTACACCAGAATTGATGTTTGGGTTATATCTGCTATACTTTTTCAGGGTGTTTGAGAGACAGATAGGTTCCAATAAGTACTCAGTAAGTAATTTTTAAGCTTTTTTTGAGGCCATCTATAGAGATATTTTCAGATGTGTAGGCAAACATTGGGAATTGAGTGTATGCCTTTGTTTAAGTCTGGTGGACATCAGCTTCTATTAACATAATCACTGAATACCTTTTATGTTGCTGGTGCCACCAGCAATGTTAACTCTTAAAAGTGCCGCAAGCTTTTTTTTCATTAGATCATATGTGAAACATTAAGAATAAGCAAGTTACACTATAGTACCACACTAATCTAGTGTTTCTTCCCTGTTGTTTCCACAACTAACCTAGGTCTGTTCTGTTCATCTCTTCAAGCACCATCTGCCTCCTCTATCACCATTTGGACAATACTTACCAGCTCTGCATCAACAACTACTTTTTTTTTTTTTGGGGGTGGGTGGGTTTGCCCTTGATATGCTCTCTGTGGTTTTGAATTTGAAATATCTACACTTTTGATGCAGGTCTTTATAATATTCTCCTTATTAGTTTCCCTTCTGTTCGAGGTCCTTGCGGTGGCACTCTTAAAAGGTATTTGTTCTCTTATATAAGCCCTTATTATGCTTCTTGCTTCTAAACTGTGTTAAGTTGATCTCATTGTTTCATTTCTTGATGCTACTTTTGACTTTGAAATTTTCTTTCTGCTTGGCATTTCTGTTAATGTGCTTAGTTTCCTTATTGATTGCCCATTTTCTTCACCATTTTAGATCTGTTTGTGACACACACACACACACACACACACACACACCGAGCAAGAAATATAAATATAAATTAAAAGATATACAGTCATCCTCTTATGGGAAAACGCACTGCTTATGCAAAACATGTAAGTGGATATTGTTCCACGTAAATGAACCAACTTCACTTTCTTAAGTTAAGCCTTTTTAGAACCTTGACCTCCCATTAGCAATATTACAACCACTAGCTGCCCTGCATTTTTAAGTTCCAGAAAGCTCATAGTTTTAAAATTTTGACCAAGCAATTTCTATCATGTATGATTTGTTCTTCTAATATTTGCATGTAAAAGTTTAGGTTGTTATCTTGTGATTAAATGCATGTGGCATTGTGCATGTTCCTTTTCCTTTCTTTGATGTTACAAAGTAACTTTTGTTGATGAATATCTTTTTGATAGAAAGTCTTCTTTTCCTTTGCAGATCCTTCTGTGAAACTCGCTCCTGGACCATATGGTCTTATATTTGCTTCATTTGTACCCTTTTTCTTTGACATTCCAGTTTCAACGCAGTTCCATGTATTTCGTTTCCACTTCTCTGATAAGTCATTCATATATCTAGCTGGTCTTCAGGTAAAGTATAACTGAATCTGTATGTATTTGTATAAATTGTTATATATTGTCTTGAACCATGCAGACGCTAAAAGCTAGTTTACCTTATTGTAGCTACTTTTATCATCATGGAAACGGTCTATCTTACAAGGGGTGTGTGGCATCCTTGCTGGGACATTGTACCGTTTGAATGTCTTCTATATCCGCAGAGCTAAGGTATTCTTTTGTCTTCAATTTAAGATTTTCTATTTGTTTTACTTGTTAACAATTATATTTCAGCTTGTCCAGATACTTCCAATTTTTTCATTCTTAAAATATGAGCTTTTTTCTGAATTTTATATATATTGTATTTTCTTTCTTGGAGGTAAAACTAAAAAATCTATAGTTTTGCATATTAATAGTGTAGATATTAAGTTTCTTGTTTACATGAGTGAAGTTGGTGAAGCTACCAGTAGGTTTAACACGGATCTGTAGTATATGCAGTATAGTTTGGTATACAGAATATTCAATTATTGTTAAGTTCCTGTCATTAACATCTATTGTGCTTATGTCATTTTTCATTGCAGTTCCCACGGTTCATTACGTCATTCCTTTCTCGGATTTCTTTGCCATCTATGGGGGAACCACCTTCCGCATCAAGAAGGAATGTTGTGAGAAATATACCCTCCTATCCAGCTCGCCATATGGAGGCAAGTCTTACTTTATTCTTTTTACTGTTTCATCATTTGAAGTGCATAATTGGAGCATCAGTGCATTAACTATTTCAATAACTCAAATGTAACTTTGTACTCAGCCCATAATCATGAATGTTAGCAGTTTGGGTTATGTCCATCTATCTTAACCGATTAAGCTGATACGATTTGAGCACAAGTTGGTTTTCCACTCACTTGCAGTTAGCTTGGAGGTCTAGTTTTATTATAAGGCTATTATTGAGGAGGGCTTGAGGGTGGGTGATTATCATACATTTATGCAGAATTTTGGAGTGTTCTTGGAAGCTATAAACTGCCATTTGAATCTTTGTTATAAATAGACGACTGACTGCCTTTGAACTGTTCACAGATTATTTATTAGATTATCAATGGGGTCCAAATTCTTTAGGTCATGAATTTAGGTGAGAAAGTATCATGCTAGATGAAGTGCTATATGGCATAGTGTTCTTGCTGAACATTTCTTGGCCTTTTTACAAAGTAAACCTAGTTTAACCTGAGTTCTTATCTGGAATATATATGGGATATGTATGATTCTAACTTCAATAAATATCTATTGGTTTCAGAGAAACTACCCTGCTCCAATGCAGCCGGCGTCGGAACCATTAGAGGACTCAATCAATACACTTGTTTCTATGGGTTTTGATAGGAACTCAGCCAGACAAGCACTAGTGCATGCAAGAAATGATGTAAATGTGGCCACAAACATCCTACTGGAAGCACAATCGCACTAATTTCTTCTAAGCTCTGCATTGATGGAAGCCACATTTTTTTTGTTAATTTTCAATATAAGGAAGACCATTTATGAATGGCTTTGCAAATACACTGAACTGATATGAGGATGGTTATGATTAGGTGAAGCAGTCAACATTCTTGGTATCATTCTCTAGGGTTCGTACTTTGTCTTTTGGCTCATTCTGCACTCCTTTTCAAAGTTGATTATTCTTCTTACTTCAACTTGAATATTTAGCTGAGTTTCAGTTCTAGTATTGATAGATGCACTAGACTTAGGAGCCTGTGTAAAAATTACCCTTTTTTTTGGTGATCTGTATAAAAATTACTATGACCATATGCAAAATATGCGCTTTTTTCTTTTATTAAATGTGAATCAGATATCTATAGTAACTGCTTTTGGTATGCAGATTAAATTGCGGATGTAGCCTACATGCTAATGTGTAAAGGGCTCTCAATTGTGATGCTATGAGGAAGTCTGCGTTGTGTGAAGTGATGTTTCTATTCAAGTACTCCAATGAAATCATTATTCTATTTTCTGGATCATTGTTTAGAACAATTCATTTATGCATGCTATATGTGAGCTCCTAATCCCAGAGCCACAACTAACTGTTTCTTCTGAAATTGATGTAAATATCTTTTTTCTTTTTTTGAATAGATATTTTTTAATAAACATATTTTTTACATCACGTAATAAGGAAAAATCATTATTAATAACCTTTGATGTAAATAATAATAAAAAAATCAGGTGAGAAATGTCTACCTTTTGTGCTTGTATAAACATGGATGGCTCTTCAACTAAAGAAAATAGTTGATTGAAAATATGAGATTGCAAATTCATTGTCCTTTTAAAAATCTACCCAATACGTATATCCTTACATGAACATATGATAATTTGTTTGTACATGGGTCCAGAAACCCATCTCGTTTGAAGATTATGCCCCAAATATTATAGGTTTGAATAATATTTGAACTTATTTTCTTTCAACTCCCATTAATGGTCAAGCCAACACAAATGAAATTGTACAGGTCTATCCGAATAGCAGTATTAATATATTAATATGTATGATATAATAATACATGATTACTAAAAAAGTTTTTTAAAAAAATTAAGGCTGGGTCCAAACCTTAAGTTCATGCATTATGCAAAATTACATGAAAAAATCTGGCCCAATAGTCCAAATCGACCTATTAAAATCTCTATACACAAGTAACCTTTGGTGCACCGCCGAACACCCGTGGAAATATGTTATAATCTTGTGCCTTCCTTAGCATGGTACTGGTGTTGCACGGACTAGAAGTTAAAATTTAGAATTAAAATGTATGTTCTATAACAAAAAACAGGAAGAGAATGAGAAAGACCAAAGACATACTTCAAATATTACAAACTAAATGTTAAAACAAGGTGACTAGTCAATTTGATTCGTATGCAGACCAACTTGCCTAGCTCAAAGAAAGATGAGTATAGGGATGATGGTTTGGGGAACCTCAATTTTTTGTCCATATTATCCATCAATTGAAACTTGAATATATCATACCAAACATTTGAAATTCAAAATGCCAAAATTGAGATTGAGAATACACATTAAACCATAGGCAATTGCAAAATTCTTCAAATCATGTGAAAGTTCAAAACATGAGGCTTGAATATAAGATAGGCATAACTTACCGTTTTCAAACTTTGAACATTGTAAGTCATGTATTTATCATGCAAAAATCAAATGTGCAAGCATATGCCTTCATATAAGATATGATTAGTTTCAATAGACATAGTAAAGGAGTATGAGAATGATGAAATAAGAGTCTCCTGCACCATGTCCATGGGAAGTCATCATTCATCCTGCTGACTATTTCCATCAGCCAATCAAAAATGTCACACCATAATCTAAATCCTGCCATTAAATGGAAATTAAGTGGATGGCGTTAACTTGACTCCAAAGTCTTCCATGTAGAAGGAATTTGCTTGAAGTATTGTTTTGTCGAACTCAAAATTGATTTTATTGCACGCATAGAGCCACATTGTTATATCCAAGACAATCATATAAACTCAAGTATATTATATTAAAACCATATGCCAGAAATCCATGAATCAATAAGTTTGGAGAAGAAGAAAGTTTGTGTGAGAAAAAAATACGAAATTCACATGAGAGGATCAAATTAGAAAGTGATAAAACACGAAATGTGTTCAATGAGTTTAAAGTTAGATACTTGGATATTCAGATTTATCTATGTATTTTTAGCTTATTTGTACAAATTAGAAGATATACAATAATCTGGTGAAAATGAGACAAAGCCAGAACTTTACCTTCTCAATGCTTTGATCTTGATGAGACCTCCATTGCTTATGTGTGAATGGTTTTAAGGAAATGCAATCTACCCATATCTCCATAAAACCATTCACACGTAAGCAATGTAGGTCTCATCAAGATCAAAGCAATGAGAAGGTATGCAGTCTACCCATATCTCCACTGCTGTGTTATTGCTCTGCAGATTATAACATATTGTTAAAATAAGAAAAAACAATGAATCATTCATTAGAATTTTCCTATAAAAGTTCTAAATCAAATTTCTTTCCTTCGAAAGATTGTTTCACCAGGGAGCATCATATCATATATAATTAATAGCAAATAAATAGTATTTGATGAAACTCTTCTTCCGGAAAGAGTTGGTTAAAGGGAAAAAATTAATGACGAGGTGATCTACACAAACAATAGGATTAGTCATACATGCCGGAAGTGATTTGTTAAGTACATTTCAATGCTCAGATTAGTTCTTAAGAAGAATTTTAGTAGTAGTGAAGATGAAGCGTAAAGGGGAGTACCTTGATAGTTATATAAGTGTTGAGCATACCAATTGTCATGTGTCTGGATGAGTAAGGAGCGTCTACATGTCTCAGACGTGTTGACAACATGAGCGAGATTTCTGCTTATTGGTCGATGATGTTATCACACCATTTGTGCATGTTTTTGAGTGTATCAATTAGCATTGCTAAAGAGTTGATTTATCCTTGGTGTGCTTGGTAGCTAAGTTTGTGGCTTTAGTTGATAGATTGGAAACTACTGGTCGCTCGATTGTGAGTTTGAATTGCCTAATTGTTGGTCAAGGCTATCTGAGGCATCATGGTCCAATGCCTAGGTTTGAAGTTGTTCGACCAGCATAGGGCGTTGAGCAATTGTGGCTTGGACACTTACTTTCCATCCATGTTGATTGGATGGTAGGGACTTCTCATTTTCTCGTGCTAGTTGTGAACTAATAGTTACATCATGCTTATTATTATTCACCTATTCCCAAGGTGTAACTATCCTACCACACGTATTGTGATCTGAAATGCCTATTTGCTTTTGTTTTTTGCTGTTGGATCGGCTTATATCATCTTTTTAAATAGCTTTTGGACTTTTTGAACTCACTTCTTCTTTTTTTGCTTCTTCTACCATTTCTGTGTTTCTTCTTCTCTAGCATTTTTCTTGAAATTCTAGTGTTTCCTTTGCATTCTGGTAGCTTTTTGGCCTTCTCTTCTAGGTATGGTGCTTTGTCTTGTCCTTTTTAACTTTTGCTAAGGGAATATAAATATTTTTCTCCCTTTATTTTGCTATTTTCTTCTTGTTCTTCTTCTAGGTTTTTGGGACTTCTTATTCGTTTCCTTTTCCTTTGAAAATAGAAACATCTCTCATGGCTTCTCCCCTCTTTTTTTGCATTTTACCTAATCTTTGTTTTGTTGGATCTTTCTTATCATTGCTCAATTAAATGCTTCCCTAATTTACTTGTTGCTTAGGTTTGAATTTTTGCCTTTTGTTGTTTTTGAAGGTAGGATTTTGACCTCCATTATTTCATGTCTAGAAGGTTAGGTGACCTTATTGACCTATCGCTTAACTTTGAATCACTTGACTTTGGTGACTACTCCTTTGAGCATGCCACATTTCACTTCGCTATTCCCCTCTAAACAATCATGGCTTGAAGTTCTTGTGACAAAAGTGGAGTTAAAAGAGCCCTTTTTATTGATGCTGCGCTGGAATCTGAAATGGATTCACTTGGACTTAAAAATGATACCTCTTTTTCCACATGATAGATGAGTCCATTGGAGGGATCTCCTTCCAACTTGTAGAGGTCGATGAGCACTCTTGTAGTTTTGACACATCATCATTTGTCATGTTTTATAGGGATGTCGTTGACCGACTACAAGTCTCTCCCTCATTCACTGCCTTTTAGCAAGACTTTGTTTGAAAGCTCAATGTTTGCCCATCTTAACTCACTTGGAACGCTTGGATGTTTCTTGTTTGTTTTGAGGTAGTTTGTCTTTGGATATGCTGAAAACTTTTAGTAGGCACTTTTTTTTCTTCTTTTTCATGTTCCTTGTTTATTTTGAGGTGGTTTGTTTTCAAATATGCCAAAACCCTCAAGCAAATACTTTTTTCTTCCTCTTCACCTACTTCCAACCAAAACCTAGAGGCTAGATTCACTTCACTCAGTGGGTGGATCAGGTGATCTTTGGGAATATGTTGACTTCCTTTCGGTTGTGGCAGAACTCTTTTTTCAAAGTGAGCATGGTGGAAAGTTTTCATCCTTTTTTCTTTCATGGTGAAGACTGTATTTATTTGGCAAAGTGGAGTATACCCACTTGTCAACTAGAGAATCATCCTCTTAAGGACATTCATCAGCGAGCAGGATTTCATGCTTCACCTTTTAGCTTTGGGTCCTTTCGACTCTCAATCCATTCTTCGTATATCCTTTTTTTACTTGTGTTTTCATTTTTGCTTTATAATTCTTTATAGTGAGTATATTTGCTTTGTTGTAGATTGTTAGCTTCACATAGAGATTCTAGATATTAACCAATCAAAATGGATTCACATAAACTCAAGGAAATCTGTGCTAGTGCTTTATCCCAAATGAATTCAATAGTGGCCCTAGTCGAGTAGATTGAAGGTGGCCCCAATGTTACCTCATAGGCTGCAAGTGGTTATACTTCTCCTCGTTGCTCGAAGGGTTCTCCAATTTAAAGCAAAACTCTATCATTTTGTAAAAAAACTAATGATTTGAGCAACTCCTCCAAAGGCAAGCATCTAGATTTACCTCTGACATGTTTGCCCCATTTGCTAAGAAAGTGAAGAGGAAATCTTGGTTTGAGCTGTGCCCAATTGGGCCTTTGAAAGGTACAGACTTTACCTACAATACCATAAGTAGCCTGTAATACAAGAATTAAGACTATGTTGCTTTCCTTTGGCGGCAATTGCTACTTTTGGCCAATGCTGAATGGAACAAGGCATTTATAGTTGATCATGGGGCCTTTTAGCTTATCAAGTTTTCAATAATGCATTTCTCCAATAGATTGCCTCAATACTCTTAATGGTTCCTCATTTGGTCCATATTGAGAAAGATTACTCGGAGACTAAGTTTAAGGCTTTGGACTCCTTGAAGAAAGAGCTCGAAGCCAAGTCTATAGAGCTTGTTGAGTGTGACAAAAGTATCCAAGACTTGGCTAGTTGTGTTTCTAGGTTGGTGAAAGAGAGGGAGATGACAATTTTGGAGAAAAATCAATCCATCAAACTACTTTTCCAATGGGATTAGGAGTTGGCAACCGAGTGGAAAAGCTATAAGGAAGATAGGCAAGCTTTTAAGGTCAAGGAAAAAGAGCTGCAAGCAAAAATTGTTAAAGTTGAGAACCTTTCTTATCTCATGTACCAATCTAGCTTTGATAAGGTCATGAAATAGATTAAGCACTTCAATATTGCTTCGTCACTCGACCGATCAAAGATAGAGATGGACATGCCTTTAGAAGTTGCCTTAAAGAAGAATGGTTTGGCTTGAATGGCCATTTCTATCTTTGATGTAGTTTTTTATTTATATATATATATATATATATTTGTAATCCTTTGTATAAATTTATATTAGAATGAAATAGTTTGCACTTGAACATCGTCTTTCTTTATTTAAGACTTCCAATGGGTCACTTACATTATTTTGAATATTTGTTTGATTTGTCTTCATGTTTTTAGGGTAGTATTGCATTTTGTTGCTACTTGACCTTCCAATGGGTCCGTTGTTTTATAGTTTTATCTATCTCAACTCTTAAAAGGCCAATCGTTCTTGTATGTAGACTCGATGACCTAGGAATTTGAGTTTTTCACTATGATAGCAACTGACACTATGGTTAACAGATATTCTCGACCTCCAATGGGTCTAGATTAGTTTTTGAGATGATATTTTCCAAGTTTGGGATGATATCAAGGGGCTGCTCAAGTTTGGAACATTTTTTAGGGGACTGCTTAGGTTTATGATAGTACTGAGGGAATTGCTTGGGTTTATAATAGTACAAAGGGGATTGCTTGGGTTTTCAATAGTATTGAGGGGATTGCTTAAGTTTATAATAGTACTAAGGGGACTACTCAAGTTTGTAATTATGCTCAAGTTTATAATAGTATCAAGGGGACTACTCAGGTTAATAATTATACTAAGGGGACTACTTAGGTTTATAATAGTAATATTCACTTAGGTGTTGAATAGCCTTCATTTTCATTTCATATATTTTTCTTTACATGCTTTGCCGATCGGTTAGCCTTCAAATCTATACATTGTGTGCTCTGAGATGTATAGCATTCCAAGGGCATGGAAGGGGTTTTCCTTCAATAGTTTTGAGGCGGTACGAGCTATTTGATAAATTGTTTCTTATCTTATAAGGGCCATCCCATGATGTTGCTAGGTTCCCCTTGGTCTTTGCCTTTCATGGTCTATTCGCTTATCAGAGGACTAGTGTGCCTTTTGTAAATTTTTTTCCTTATTTTTTTGTTAGCGATCTTGGCTATCTTGCCTTTATATTGCTTGCTATGAAGGTGAGCGATTTCCCTAATTTCCAGTAGCATGTTTGACCCTTCTTTTCTTCCTTCATTTTCTTTTTCTTGCTCATCCCTAATTCAACTGAGAGCATAGCTTCACTCCTATAAATAAGCATGAATGAGGTTTCCTTTGTAGTGGAGCATATGGTGGTTCTATAAGACCATAAGATGCTTAATATTTCTTTTGCCCATTTTCCTTTGGCATCATCTAGCTTTTTCTTTAGTTATTTAAGGATATTTCTATTTGCAAGCTCTGCTTGCTTATTAGTTTTAGGGTGCTCGATGAATGCGAATTTTTGCTTAATTCCTAACCTTCAAATTAAAAAAGATGTGAGATGTTTGGTCATCTAATAATGGTTTTGAGTTATAAAAGTACATTTGGTAGAACTCTTTAAAGCTTTTGCTAGCAAATTGCTTTTCATTATCGAATATGATTATTGTTGGGAGACTGTAACTAGACATTAAATGTGTAAGGGTGGTGATTTTGCTGTTCAGCACTTGGACCTCCTTTACAATTAAGGGCCTTTTCATGTTAATGATAGTTTGGCACTTGGATAGGTTTGCCTTTATCCCCTACTCGATTAACATGAAACCTAGGAATTTTCCTTTCACCCTAAACACCCATTTATTTGGGTTTAACCTCATTTAGTACCTTCTTAGGATAACAAATGTCTCCTTCAAGTCTGCCCAATGTTGTTCCATCTTTTTTTTATTTGATCGGGCATGTTATTCACATAAATCTCCATATTCCTACCTATTTGATTTGAGAATACTCTATTCATCATTTTTTGATATGTCACCCCCACGTTCTTAAGATCAAATGATAATACCTTGTAATAGAAAACCCTTTGATTGATAATGAATGCTATTTTATCATCATCTTTTTATGGTGGTGCCTCTTGAGTTGATTATACCCTATAAACATATCTCTAAAACTTAAAGATTTCAAACCTTGAATCATTGTCTACTAGTTGATCGATATTTGGAAGCGGGAACAAATTTTTTGGGCATACTTTGTTAAGATCCATGAAGTTATTACACATTCTCCATCCTTTTTTGACAATGACCATGTTTGCCAACCATGTAGTGTGCTTTGATGAAACTTGCACTCAACAGCTTTTCTACTTCTTCCTTGATCACTTTATGCTATTCAGCACCATGATTCCTCTTTTTTATTGCACAAGCCTAGTGTTTCTATGTTTGGGTTTATTTCCAACATATCAATAGGTGTCCAAGCAAACACTTTGGTGTACTCCTTTAGTAACTTAACCAGCTGAATCTTAACCTTTTCTATGAGGTCTACCTTGATTCTTATTATTTTTTTGTAACCCTCACCAAAGTTATGTACTTCTTCTAGGTCTGATCCCAACTTCAGTTGACATGGATTGTCCTACTTGACATTTAACAAAGTCGAGCTTACCAATTGGCACTTGTTAGTAAGTAGGTTAATGATCAGTTGCATTATTCCACTTTCTTTACCTTTGGCCAAGCTCGCCATGTAACATCTATGGGCTATTTACTGATTGGCCCAGACTTTCCTTATCCCATCTACTATAGGGAATTCATCAGTACATGTGGGGTGGAAACTATGGCTCCTGCTTAGTTTAAAGACGGTCTTCCTAAGATTGTGTTATAGGTGCTATTCGGGGTGGCTACAACTAGGAAGTTGACATCAAGGTTTTTTGTTAATGATTGAGTTACCAAAGTTATTCTTAAGGTCATTATCCCTTCCACTTAGACCTATCCCCCTATAAAACTAATCCAAATGGTTGTATAAGATTTATACATGCTCTTTGAAATATTAAGAGCATTAGTGGCATGTAAATACAAAATGTCAGCGAAATTTCCTTAATCAATAACTATCCTTTTGACTATAAAGTTGTGGACAGAGCTAAGATTACTGTTAGATGATTGTGATCTCAAGCCATGTCCGTGAAATCTTTCCTTATGAAACAAATAAGCTCATACTATTCCCTTCTCTTCTTTCCTTCCATAACCATTATTGCTTAGATATGTCTTTTTCTAGCATTCCTAAAGGTTCCACTGAAATCCCCTGCAATGGTTTCTACTATTCGCAAGACCAGAGACTTAGCTTCCACTTATTTTCCTTTTACTTGAGCATATCATGGTGAATTGTCCTGTTCTTTCAAATCATCCTTTACTTTGCCATCATCTTCTCGATGAAGCTTTTTGTATTTAGAAAGATGCCCTATTCTTAGTAATGTTTTTATTTCATCTTTTAGCATCACACAATTATTAGTGTGGTGTCTGTAGTCATGATGAAACTCATAAAATTTCAACTTATCTGCTAGAAGGAACTTTCTTCATTTCTAAAAGGAAACTTCATTAGATAAGCTACCCTCACATCTTGAACAACATGGCTGATCAGCATATTTACCAGCTTATAGTTATTAAATTGCCTACAAGGTGGCACTCTCTTCCATTTGGGTCCTCTATCTCTAGGTTGTATGCTTTCTAACTAAGCTCTCTCAACATATCATCGAGCATGTTCAACCTCTCTGACATCTATATATTTTTCTGACTGGGCTAACAATTTTGAAAGAGATAGTGCGGGCTTGGCTAAGGAGAGGGAGAAATGTCCCAATCGAGGGTTAGAATTGATTTGGTGCACTACCACACCTTCATTGAAGTCCCTAATTTCCAAGGCTAGAGTATTGAAATGAGCAACTTCCTAGAAATTCATTAAGGCTACTGACGTCTTTTTGGGGTGCTTTATTGGTTATAAAATGGGTAAATAAGGCCTTGGCCAATTGCTTAAAGTTATCGATCAATTGCCTTTGTAGTGTTGTGAACTAATGCATGCCATCTTTTTTCAGGGTGGTAAAAAAAGTATGGCACATGATGACATTTGGGGCCCTTGATAACAACATGGATACCTAGAATATCTCTAGCCATTCTTGAGGGTTTGATGTTCCATCATAAGGGTCAATATAAGTTGGTGGCTAAGAATGACTAAGTAGTGGAGTAGTGATCACTGTAGTCAAGAAGAAGTGGCTATCTTTATGACAAGAAGAGAGTGGTCTAGAACTTTGGGTAAGATCAATAGTTAGGTTTAGTAGGTTATATGGCTCATGTGTACGATTCATATGATTTTAAAAATGATGGCATAAGTTAGCCATACTCGTTGGAGCTATGGTATTGACTAGTATGGGCTGGGTCATAGGATTTTGGTTTAATAAGGTTTATATTTGGAAGTGTTGATGATTTGGCATCAGATTAATGATGTTGTTCATCAGAAGGAAAATAATTGGGTTTGGAAGCTACTCATGTTGGGTGGGTGCTTGGTGCAATTGGTGGTTTTGTGGTGCAGGTGGGTTGTGAGGTAAAATGAGTTGAGGTCAAAGGAAAGGAGCTTGACAAGAACAGGGCTCAATGGGTAGAGTGTTGTGGAGGGAGTACAGACTAGACTTATGCACGATAGAGAGTTTTCAACTTCTTCTATAGTTGGCATAATTACTCAGTCAATGTATCATGCTCAAGCTCGACTGTAATTCTACAAGCTTTCTCTACCATTTGGTCTTAACAAGGTTCATCTTAAGCCCTCTCGTAGTGACAACACTTTTCTGAGGATGGAGTACAAGCAAAATATGAACATGTTATTAGTAGAAATTGGTGCTGCATAGTAGGTTGGCAAAAGCCCAAGAAAAGTCAAACCCGACTAGGGACAAGTCCGTCAAATCGCTCTGTAGAAGCCCTTAACTCGTTGAAGACCCGGGCTCACTAGTTGAACTAGGTCGAGGCTGCGAGCCAGTTGCATCCTCAGGAAACAAGTTCAAGCTCACTAGGGTGTAGCTTCATTCAACCAGAAGCCCACTGAAGTTAAGCATAAAGCCAACAAATAACTTGCACCACCATTCTGTAGATGCGACCATTGGATCCTTTTGTAGAAAGCAGCCTGCAAAAGCCAATCTCTAGTACCCTAGCTAGTCTTGTACATTTAATATTTGATGTAACAGATATACAGTTAATTTAGTTCCATTTGTACCCCTTCATGCTTCTATAAATGGGGGGCTAGAATTAATGTAAAAAAAAGGAGAGGAAGCCGAGAGAATACTAGCAAAAACTCTGTCGAAAGCCATAGCAAAGCAAAGCTCTATAAACACTACTTCATATTAATAAAAACACCTCCATGGACGTAGGGTCTGGTGCTGTTCAAATTTAGTCAGACCATGTTAAACCCCCTTGTGTATTTCTCTTTTCTCCCTCTTCCTCCTACCATCCAGCATCCTTATGTAGTCGCAATGATTGGAGAGCCGTTTAGGTCCCTAAAGAATCCCCTCCATTGGCCGAATTTGGGTCTGACCAAAATCTACCATCAATATTTTGGCATGCCTGGTGGGACACTTCTATTCTTTGATTGTCTCTTTATCTCTCTGGTTGATTATATTTAGATTGGAATGGCAAGAGGAAAGGCTGTCAGGATGTCAAATGCTGTCGTCAACCAACTAGAAGGCCACACTGTAAGTTCCTCTACCACCAGAACTACCAATAGTTTGGCTTCCCTGGTTCACTCCTAACCTGGTGCCACTACCCACGAGACCAACAAAGCCCAAGTATGGCACTAGTGCCGGGAAGCATTTGAATGCTGAATGAGGAGGATGGCTGAAGCATTCCAAATGCTGGCTCGGGCACAGGTCCAAGGTGTGCAAAGACAAGCTGAGGTCATCGCACCTAGAAATGTCCCTCAGCAGTAGCGAGCTAGAACTTAAAATAGAGCCAATCATGAGCACGTCTTGAATCATTCCCCCCATGATAAGGAGGATACGAGAAACCGCTAGAATTCTAGCCAAAATTCTGAAGGATTATAACTGATGGTGGAAGAACTGTTCCAAAAAGTGAAGCAATTAGAGGCACATCCCTGAGTTTGAGGTGAACAGAGTCATGCTAAAGAATAAACTCCCTTCTTTAGGAAGGTCAAAATGGAGCCTCTCCCTGACGGAATGCCGAGTTCAGTCAAATTAGAAAATTTATAAGCTGGATTCCCCTATGCTTTTTGCAGTATAGGGCAGCCTAGGTC
>JANHAO010003590.1:0-25853 GCA_026873985.1 Saraca asoca | reverse complement strand
GATCTTTCTGCTTCCATTGACTTTGGTTCATCTTCAATAATAACACCTTATTGTTGTTCATCTTTTTGACTCCATGCCCATGCTTTATCTTTAATGAACTGGACATCTCTACTTACAATCACTTCTTTTGTTACTGGATTGTATAATTTGTAACCTTTGATCACTTCATTGTGGTCGATGAAAATGCACTTTTGGCTTTTGTCATCCAGTTTCTTTCTTCGTTCATCCGGAATATGAGAAAAGAGAAATTTATTGATCACGACTTTCACTCAATACAAAGAACTCTCTATCTAAACTCATAAGCTTGCTAGCTTATTTCTCTTCTTTACCTTTTGATTGCATTACAAGACGTGAAACAAACTATATTTATAGGTAAACTATCCTAATAAGATAATGAAAAAACTCTTTAATTTATCCTAATAAATCAATATTATCTTCATAAAAAAAACTTATAATCCTATCCCAATACATCAACCTTATTTATCCTTTTTTATTTTTAAAATATAATTTAAATTATTTTCAACAATAATTAATCATATGCTTCCATTGATATTTTGTATATTAATAGTCTGTTTCACTTTTTCAATAAAATTTTAAATTATAATTTGGATAAATAATGAAAATGAAGATAAATTATGATCTCCTAAAATGTAAAAAGTAATAATCCTCTGTGGTTTCTATTTCCAATGATTTTTTTCATTCATAAATAAAATATTTAACCTAGGATCATTTCATAATTTTCTTTTTTTCTTAATTAAAATCAATAAGTTTGAATTTCTGAAAGTGGTATAATCTATTTGAGCATTAATTTATTCTAAGTAAAATTTTGACCAAACTAATTTTTTTTGTAATTTAAATGGAAAAATCAAATTTATGAATTATTAGTGAATGACGAATTTTATCTTAGCTAAACCACATTTTTGGAAGCGATAATTAAGAAATATGATATAGGATATTTATATTTGATTATAAATCACTTAACTTTTTGAAGCCTTGTTTTACATTTTTTAAAAAATAATTTTGTATTATTTATGCAATTTAATAAACATGGTCCTTTGAAGGGCTCAATGCTACGTCATCCTTATTTTTGTGAAACTATATTACAAAATAGCAAATGTAGATTTTATTACTTATTTATTTATATTTTTATCCCCTTTAAATTTTTAAAAATTATGAGAAAAAAAATTAAATACAAAATCCTAATTAATCTCCTTAAATTAAATCAGAACTATCATCTCTATCTTAAGTTTTAAGATTTAAGTTTTGATTTTTTATTTAATTTTTAGTATTTATTTAACTTTATTTTTTCTTCTAACTTTTTGAGAATTGAAAGGAAAAATTTATAGTCAGAAATTAAAATCATAATTAACTGTCCAAAATAAAATTTCAACTGTTATGTCTATCAAAAGCTTCTAATTTAAATTATGATTTTTATTGAGATTTTTCTATTTATTTATCCTTTTTTTGTTTGTGAAAACCAAAAAATAAAATTTCAATTGACCTTTAAAAATCACATTCTTGACATTATTTTTATGTTTAATATAAGATTTTAGTTTAAATTTTAATTTTATAATTGAGATTTTACTGTATATTGTTAAAGTATTTACTCTTTTGTGTTAAGGTGTACAATTTAATAATTAAACAAAATTTTAAAATATTTCATGATATAGTAAATAAATTATTGTTAAATTATTATTATTATTATTATTATTATTATTAATCTTTGATATTTACATTTACAACAAATTAGTATACTTTCAAATTATTTTATAATCATTATAAACATGTACTACATGTAAATTTCCTTAGCCTAAATAGTTAATATTTATATTTTATAATTAAACTGTACAACAGTCAGGTATAATTCTAATTATTAATACTTATTTAATTGCTATTAAATATCAAAAGTAGGCATGTGAGAAATATGTGAAAGAACGTTATGTGTATATATTACAACTCTTTATACAAACTTTAAAAAATTAAAACAATGAATATATTTAATTTTGCATTACTGTATACACAATTATAGATTTAAATAAACAAAATTAGTAAATTAAATCAATTTATATTAAACTAAACTATGTGTAATGAGTAATAATTTATGAAATTAATGACATAAAATAATAGAACATTCTTCTAGATAATTTCTTATATGTTCCAACATGAGTCAACACTATGTTTGGTTTTTGTAGATATGTGTTATGGTTGGAGCACATAAAAATCGTCAAATGAGAGAATTTCTCACATGTATCTTTACTCTCACTCAATAAATAAATATCAATTGTTAATTTTATTACCATTTATCAGTTTTGTAGGACTCATATGTATTAAAAATTTAATTTTTCAATTTCTAAGACATTGAAACTATAAAAAATGACATAACCCTTCATTTATTGATTGAAGTAAGGACACGTATTATAATTTATAATTAAAGTACATATGTATTGTCAAATGAGGAGTTACCAAAATTGATGTAATGTTGAGCGCATTCAGTATTATTTTAACTGAACGAGTTTAGAACATCTTCCCCAATTTTCAAAGATTTCAGCATGAAATTGTTTATTTCAATTAGTGACTTAAATTATTTTAGATTTAAGTTATAAAAATTTGATTGAAATGTATCAAACCTTCCTATATTTTAGATGATGTGCATATAATTTTCTAACCTCTAAAAATGTACATCTTATCTCCTTGTACTTTAGTTTCAATGCATTTTACCCACATTTTCCTATTTCTTTGTTTATAAGCCTAATAAAACACTGATATAACTATTACATGAATATAAAAAGAAACCTCCATTTTCATTAAAATACTAAAAAAATAATTTATTATTTCTAATCTTAATTCAATTGTGAAATTCTATCTCAAAACACTAGACCACACACAAAATAAAATAAGAAGAGATGTTATTCATCTTTGTAATTGAAAAACATGATAAAAATGAAATATCATCTATAAGTTACTCTAATGGGTTAGATTTTGTTTATATATATGTCAAAGGAAATGATAGTTTCTAGTAGTCATATAATAGTAATATTTATTTTATATTAGGTTTATTGGTAAAAAAATAGATAAATGTGGGTAAAGTGTACATGACTTAAAGTATAAGGGAGTTATATGTACTTTTTTAAAGTTTAAAGGATTATATACACATAACTTAAGATACAAGAGATTTGGTATATTTTAACCAAAATTTTATTTCATTTACAATTTTTATTTTATTTAAATTTATATCATTATGAAATCTTTTAAATTTATTAAGTGCTTTATCATAATTCATTTTATTTAACATGAATACATGTTATATTAATAATTTTACACTTATTCTAATATTTTATTTATCATGATACTATCAAAATTATCTTTTAATTGAAATTCATGAGTTTTCAATATGTTTCAAACAATTGAATTAATTTATAAGTTAAAATCATTATTTTTGACATTATTTCTAAACATTCAAATTTATTTGGAAATAATTTTAAATCATTTCTTTTCTAAACGAATTAAGTTTAGTTATTTAAACATAATTCCAAACAAAGCATAAGAGTAATTCAAAAAATCCATATAATTACGTAACATATATCTATACTATTTAATAAGATAGATCTTTTGGAAGGCCTTCTCTTCTGCTAATATTAGCATAATTCTACAAACACCATATCATCTTCATTTCTAGTAAATCCACGTCATATAATAACAGCATTAGATTTTATTATTTATTTATTTTTAATTTTATGTTCTTTAACTTTTCAAAAATTAAGAGATAGAAAATTCAAATATTAAATCCTAATTGATCTTCCAGAATCAAGTTACCACTGTTATCTCTATCTTAATTTTGATTTTTTATTTAAATTTTATTATTTATTTATTATTTATTTTTTTGAGAATTGAAAGGAAAAAATTTAGAGTTAGAAAATTAAATTTAAATTAATCTCCTAAAAATAAAGAGGATGTATATTAACATATTGAAATTGACTAGATCAAAATATTAAAATTGAGATTATTTTTTAAAAAGAAATTATTAATTAGAGAAAGAGTTGTCTGTATCTAATTCCTAATGATCAGATAAAAAATTATTTGCAATTGATTTTTAATTTAAATTTATTAATATTATTTGAAATTTGAATTATATATATCTAAATTATTAAAAAGTTATATGTAACTAAAATTCAATATATTAGAAGAAGATTATCCACTTGTAATTTTCAATTTGAATTTGTTAATATAATTTTGAATTATTTATATGCAGTAAAATTCTTGGTAACCAATCTAGTTATATTAGCATGATAATTGTTTCTTTCCTCATCTATAACTTGATTAAAAAGTTTATATTTTGAATATCAATTTAAATAAGCTTTTTGCAAATATACTATTATCATATGATCTTCCTTCCATTTAAAAAGGTATTGATGAACGTTTTTCCATATATATATAATTATAAAATATTATGTTGTTCAATTTCTTTTATATCACATGTTCAAACTTAGAAATTTTGTAGAATATCTTTTGCTAAATAACTTACATACCTTATTCTATGTTAATGTCAAATGCACTCATGGATTCTCCAACCTTTTGAATTAGATTTTTTATTTAATTTAAAAAATTATTAATCTTGAATTGTTGATTTGTAGTTTTGGAGATTAAAGCTTGGAAATTTGCTATTTTTGTTAGTTATTCCTTTGATCTCCTATTAATTATTTTTATTGGTCTTGATATAAGCGATTCACTCTAGATTTCATTTAATGAAAAGGACGTAATTTATTGATATAAGCGATTCACTCTACATTTCATTTAATGAAAAGGACGTAATTTATTATTATTACTATAACTTATTTCCTTTCTATTATACAATGAGAAAAATAATCTCAAACAGAATCAATTTTATAATTAATCAAGTTTTAGCCAGATTTCAATAAGAAGGGGATTACAAAATCATTAGAAGAACAATTAGAGTATATCAATGCTTCTATGTTTTTAATCTCATCAATTTTCAATTTTATATTTCACATATGAGAACTTTTTAATTTGAAACTTTTATTTATTTGCAAAGTTTTTATTTTTTTAAGTTTACTTGGGCTACCAAAAAGTTTCCCCAACTCAAAAGGATTTTGCTATTATATCACTTTTTAATACAAGTATACTACCAATAAGCTTTGAAAAATTATATCATTTTTTCTAATATAAGATTTTCAGTTTAAATTTTGATTATTTAATTGAGATTTTATTTTTTATTGTTAAAATCTCTGCTCTCTTTGTGCTAAATTATACTTTTTTATAATAAGAAAAAATTTTAAGTACTTCATGAAAAAATAAATAAATAAATATTATCATTTTTTACTACTTACATTTGCAATAATTAACATAATTTCAAATTATTTTATAGCTATTACAAATATGCATTACACATAAACATAATATAATTTCTTTATTTTTGCATAAAATTCACAATAAGCAAAATTTGTGTAATTGACTTATAAAAGAGGTTGGGCTATTTTCACATCTACATTTACCAATAAAACATCTTATTTAATATAAAATTGTTATATAGAGTAATTACCCTTCTAATAAATAAGGTAAAAATCAATACTAATAACTAATAATTGTTATTTTATTTTTTTGAGAAAAAATATCTAAAATTGCTCTATGATTTTTGATGTTGTAAACTCAATTTATTACTGAAATCAAATATAGTTTATAAATATATTTTTTCCATGATCACTTGTATTGTTAGGATTACATGTGTATCGATGATTTTTTTCAAAATAAAATGATCTTTTACACAACATATTTCTTTTTTAAACCATTTACTTATCACAATTAAGTAGAGATGGTAAATGGGATAAAGTTCACGGGCCGATCCATTTAGCCCACAGACTTTCATAAGATTGGATTAATAATTTGTTGGTTCATTTAAAAATAGGCCTTAATTGGTTGAGTGTATGCGGATTGGGTTAGCACATGAACCAACCTCTTTCTTTTTCCTTTTTTAAAAAAAAGTTCAAATTCTTGGGCCATGATTTCCTACATTAGAAAAAAAAAAACGCCCACTCCACTTAAACCTAAATGACATATTGTTTAAAAATAACCCACTTCAATCAAAATGTCAAACTGAATTAAATTTAAACCAATTAGATAAAAAGAAAAATAATGGAAATCAAAATTTAAAATCACTTTTAAAATTTTTTTACTCCAATGTATACAGAACTTGAAAAAAAAAATTTATTATAATATAATTCATGACTTATTTGATTATATTCAAATAATTTTTTTATTAATTCATCAATTCAATTCTTAATCAAATTTTTTATGTATAACTAATTTATTAATATGATAATATTATAATTAATTTCTTTCATTATATCAAGACTACAAAATTGTCAAAGTAATTCAAAATAAATTTGACCAATTTCTATTCCGATATATGAAAAGATGTACATTAGACGTTGATTTTTAAAAAAAACTGATGTAGAAGGACAAAAATAATTTAAAAAATTCAACATGGATATATAATATTGAAGCAGTAGTGGTGTTTTTGTAAATATGTTAAAAATTAATATGTCGACTGTCATGAAAAATTGACATATAAAGAAAAAGGAAAAAAACAATACAAAAAAAAAATTCAACGAGTATATTATTATGAAGAAAAGGTAGTGTTTTTGTAAATATATTGAAAATTAATATGATGATTTTCATAAAAAACTAACATATACACTTTTAAGACATCAATTATTTATGAGGAACCAACCTAGATGCATGATAATAGATGTCAGTTCCTATGTATTAAGCGACATCTAAAGTCTAGGCATCTTTACATAACATGCCAATTCATCATTCTGACTCTCATTCTGTTCTTCCCTGCCTAAAACATTTACTTAAAATCATTCTCAATCCTTTGATGCATTTGTCTTTGCTATCTTCGATTGTCTTCATTGTTTTTTATCTTTGCATTTTAAATCTATCATTGATCAAGATATGGAATTTCATTTTTCTTACATTTTTTTCTTTTCTTCGTTGCTAAGTTATACTAAAGTTTTTTTTTATATATATTTTTTCAACTTTGTACATTGTTGTGATTTATATTTTAGAGTTTAGCTTTTTTTTTTCTCTTTTGTTTTCTAGTTTGTTTATTAGGAAGTACTTGGTTAGTTTAGGTTTTGGTTATGGTTTTTGGCTTTTATAAGGTAGTAATCAGTTGTCATGCATTGCTTTCTTAAATTAATCTTGTAATATATACTTATTATTTATATGTGATGAAATTATATATGTATCTTATTTATTTATGTGTGATAAAATTATACACACTTTTATAGCTTTGCTACATAAAAACTAGAGGATTGTGATTAAGTTAAACAAAAAAGATAGTTTTAGGTTTATTGTGATTAAGTACATATTATTGATATTGAGGTTGTATCTAAACACATGTATTTGTACTACCTAATGTTATAAATATTTAGAGTATGGAAAATTTAAGCATATATTGTTGATATTGAGAAGCTAAAACTTCAATTGGACTTAGTTAGACCTAAAGTAAAACTTGTTGGTCTTAAAAAATATGAAGATCTTGCCCTTTTTTACAAACGCAATATATATACTCTATTAAAATATATTGGATTCCTTTTGATTTATAAAGCAGAAGTCTTTAAAGAAAATTATCTTTGAAAACTTATTGGATAGTCAAGAACTTAATTGATGATTAGGATTGAATTGAGGATAATGGTTAGATATGATATAGGATATCATATTCAATTAGACAATTAAACAATTAATTTGAATAGCAGAGTGTAGCAGAAATAGTTTATTGCAGAAACAGTAAATTGTAGTGAATTTAGAATTGCAGAATATAAATGCAGAATGATAAATTGTGCAATAAAGAAATAATCAAGAACACCAATTTTTAAAATGGTTCAACTTAAACAGAAATCGTAGTTTAAGTCTACATTCACTAGATAATCCTTAACTAGAGAACCTCTTTCTATTAACAAAAATAGGATTTTAATTAGGCTCATGAACAGTAAGTTCATACACAAGAATTACATCGGCCTCTTGCTAACCTATTATATAAGAATTAAACTGGGCTCTTGCTAACTTAGATACAATAGTTCTTTTATCTCATATAGACTATGATTAACCTTATAACCTAGAGATATTCAAAGAATTCTTTACAATCTTCAACTAGTTATAATCAACCAAAGAAGATGCAAAGGGAAGATCAACTTTTTCTTTCGTATCTCTGATTTCTATCAACCTAGAAATCTAAAATAGAAAATAAGAAATAGGTAAAGGAATACAATACCAAATTTGAGATGAATATCTCAAATATCTAATATGAATTTCTCTTCAATTTTGATTCAAGATTATTTGAATTGTGAAATCTAATGAAGTAGATGTTAAATCTGGTTTAGTTCTATTAGCTCTGTGCTTTTGCCCTTTAAGAATATAAAACCAATTAATTTTGAAATAAGGTTAAGAGTATTTATAAATGTTGTAACCGACTTTCAAAACATAACTAACTTTTAGTCTTTCAATCGATTCGTGAATTAATTCGTAGTGGTTACCAACTAATAAATCAATTTGTGAGTTGATTTGTCTATGAATATCATAACGAATATTCATGATCGAATCGATGCATGAATCGAATTATAATATTATGTGAATAGGTCTTGAATTAATTACCTAATCAATTCAAGACAAAATCCTAACCTTCAGTAAAAAATATTTTTCAAAACTTTTGTTCGTGAATTGGTTCACAAGATATTTAGCATGAATCGACTTATGAATCGATTCATATAGTGTAAAATGATTTTTATAAAATTTACACTTGTAAAAGATCATTTGAAAACTTAGTTCGAAAAGTATTTGATTTTAGCTCACTTCAAGTGATTTATTTCTACCTCGATGTATTAATTTTAAGAAATTTGCTTGAATCAAATTTGTTTTGAATTTATTTATAAAATATCCTATTAAAAATAAAATAATTGCTAAAACTATTTATGGATCTCTTGAATCTCATCGACTTTGATCCTGCTAAAACAAGTAACAAGCACTAAAAAATATTGTTTGATGCAAAATTGTTTTCAACTTCAAAACATAAAGAAGGTAAGTTAGCAAAGCAATTTCTCTAGCCAACAATTTCAAATGCTAAGAATCTCTTTAACTAGGCTAATAAGGCTAACAATTTCCACTAATACTAGCAATCTCTCTTTTTCTAATGGTGACAAACAATTTTAGATAAGGATCAAAGTTTTTGAAAAACAAAATAGTTTTTAAATTTTAAAATCAAATTTTGATACAATCTTATTTTTTACTCTCCCCCTTTCAAAATGGCTTTTGTACATATATCATACTTTTCTTTACTATATTTTTCATCTCATTCATATCTCCTATTATCTTTTCATATCTCTCCCTTTTGAATTGAAATTAACATCTCTCTTGTTTAAAATCCTTCATTCTTCAAAATTTTTACTTCTAAAATACTTCATTCTCTCTCAATAACAATTTCTATTCTCCTTATCTAAAATCCTCACTTTTCCCCTTTTTACCAATCAAAAAGCAATAACACATTTATGAAAATTAATGTACTAAAAAGTTTAGAATTAAAGAAAATTAGATTAGAACAGAATAATCTATATACCAATTTGGAATTCAAGATCCAATCATAATATCCAGAACTCAATCAATATTTAGAATTAAAAATTTTAAGATACAATATTAAGTACAAAATTCACAATTTCCAGAACTCAAAATTCATATATCAATTCAGTCAAAAATTAACCAACAATTGGAATTCAAAGACAACACCAATAGTGAATATAACATTAGAATATTGAATCAAATATCAAAATAATGTCAAGATGCAATATCCACAATCAAACTACATGATCATCATCAAAATATAATCTAGAACAACAAAAATAATAAAACAAGGGATATGGGACTAAGGGATACAATTGACAAACATGAATACATAGAGCCTACTCAGCAAGTGGAAGGTCTTGATCATCTATCCCCTGAAGTTCTGCCTCTTTATCTTGTTCTTGCATCCACTGTGTGATCTCATGTAATTAATTCCCAATGGATTTGAGCCACTCATTTACTTGGGTGGCATGTCTTCGATTTTTAAGTTCCATATTAGCTATGTGGTCATCCATTGATATAAATAGATTTTCTTGTTTGTCTATCAGTTGATCAATTCAGTCATTCATATGTTTATGCATTATTTCAATAATCTTAATTATTCTTATTTCAGTTTTACTAAATAACCTAGTTGCTCCTGATCCTGTGGATATTCCAGTGGTTTGAGGATTTTGTGATCATTTTCTAATCTATTTTCCTTATTCATTTTCTTCTAGTACCATTTTGTGTAAATGTGATGCATTAATCATAGTAGTTGAATTTATTTGAAAAACTTGGATTTCATTAGAAAGTTTTATTTTGAATTTGGCAAAAATAGGAGTAAGGAACATGTTATAGGGGAGAAAATCTATATCTGTCTTTTTTGAACAATTAGCCAGATATCTAAGGACAAAATAGGGCATATTAAAATCAACTTGATTTTTAATAACCCACATGAAAAAGAGTTCATCCTCCATAATTTGTGTAAAATTTGTGATTCTTGGCAGTATCATCTTACATAGAGTATAATGCAAGATCCTATCTTCAGAAGATAAGCTAATAATGAGCAGTTTCTCACTTCCATTCTTTAGGTGGAATAGGTAAAGAGCATCCTAATGGCTAATTCCTTGTATTTAGGAAAGGATATTGCAGTAAGCTTTGGTTGTGTATCATCAATGCCAAATTCTTTTGCTAAAAATTTTGAATCAACAACTATATGCTTATGCATCATATAACATGATAGTTTACTATCAGCATCAGCAAGATTTGCATAAAACATTTTGCCTAACCTAGGATATGTGTTCCCTTTATGTGTCAAATTTTTTTCTAATCTATGCTTAGCTAATAATTCTAGTAAATGAGTAGTTTTCAATAGTTGATCACTAAAGCATTTTAAGGGTTTTACCTTTTTGTTTGCTAGTTGAAGAAAGGTAGCATACTCATTTTATGAATTATAGTAGGACTCTTCTTTTGCTAGTGTTGATGGTTAGGCTATTGATTTTTCCTTTCTTTTTGTTGGGAGCTTGATTTTCTTTGACACTTTGAAATTTCTAGAAATTTCAATGAAATCTAGAAGATTCTATGAAGTTTGGGAAGTTAGGGTTTTAAGGGTAGATTTTGGGAATTTTTGATTTTGGGGAGTTTTGGAGAAAATAATCAGTTAGAATTGTTAGATGTGGTGTATCTAACATTTATGTGAAAGAATTTTGAGTAAAAGGTGTTTAAGGATCGAGATTCAATTGAGAGAGTTTGAGAGGTTTTCAGTGTAGGCTGTGAGTGAAACACGTGAAATGAATGTAAAATTGATTCAATATATATAGAATTGCACTTTGAATTGATTCATGAATCGATTCAGAGAGCAAGTATTGGGTTTGAATTTGTTCATCAGGATTTTATGTGAATTGATTCTAGAATTGATTAAGGTATCAGTTGTTTGCAGGATTCTTATGAGAATAGATTCATCCAGGTTTAATAAAAAATTTTGAAATTTGTAAGAGTTTCCCGAAAGTTTGAGAAATTTAGTGAATTGATTTAGGAATCGATTCAATGTATATATTTTCTAGAGGTGAATCGATTCTTGAATTGATTTAGAAACTCAATATAAATCCTAATTTGAATTAATTATTAAATCGATTTAGGAAGCTCTAAACTCAGTGTTCCTATAGTTTTGTTTCAGAAGTGTTTTCCTAATCTCTCAAATAGTTAATGAACTGCTCAATATCATTGAAAACTCAACTCTCACATGATGTACCTGCAAAACAATCTCGGGAAAATCTCCAATGCCTAAGTTAGTATTTACAATGTACAAAAACAACTAAGTATAAAAGATAAAAGGTATCAAAATTTATTGAAATTGGGGGATTAAAAATCTTTGTCTTGTGGTGAAAGTAGTTGTTGTCTAATATCATAAGTTGCTTTTATTTTTCCCACACAGATATGTAAAATAGAATTTACACTTGCTTTGCTAGTACCTAACTAGTTTTGGGTCTAGTTTTGTTAGTAGTCACAGAAAAAATTATTTTGGAAATGGATGCCTTAGGTAACCATACTAACTTTTCATTAGGTTTAAGCTCATAGGTTCCATTTCTATATGGATAGTTTTTAATATGGTGTCTTTTATGATTACAATAAAAGCAAGTAATGTAAGCATAGTTTCTTTTTGATATCTTTCTCTTTTGTTGCTTATATCCTAAACCTTTTTTGTTTTGAAATTCTTTTTGATGATTCAAAAAGGTGTTGAGTCTTATTTTGCTATTTGCAAAGCTTTGTAAGGTTTTTGATAAACTATCTATTTCTAGCTTATAAGCTTCACATTTATCACTTGTTTTGCTCTCACTCAATAGTTTTTTTTGCTAGGATATTCAGATCATTATTCTCCTTTTCTAATTGCCTGATTTTTGTAAGTAGGCTATTATCCTCGCTCTTAACAAGCTTCAATTCTTTTTTATCTTTCAGCAAAGAATCATAAGTTCAATGCACACATCATCAATTTCTTCATCACTAATATTATAATCACTAGAATTATCATTAGAAGAATTAAATTCATCATTAGAATTAAGTTCATTTCTAGAATAAAAGAAAGACTCATTACCAAATACCTTATTGTCATCAACCAATTTAGCCATGAGGTAAAGAAGTGCTTCTTCTTTTTTCTCTTCATCTTTTCCAGAATTAGTATTTTCATCTTCCTAAAAAGCTAGATCATCCTTCTTGTAGGACAATTTTTTTTTCTCCTTTCATTCTCAAGTTATCTTTTTAGGTAGATAGGGCAATCTAGTTTAATGTGTCTAGGTTTTTTGCATTTAAAACAAGTAAGAGTAGTGCTAACACTAGAGTTACCTTAATCAGCTTTATTTTGATTTCTTTTCTATGGTACAATTTTTCTTTTCTCTCTGCTCCTTTTTTCTCTGAGAATTCTTTGTAGCTTTTTGCCCAGAAAGGCCATATCTTCTTTATCAACTGCAGTTCTATCACTCTCTGATTTTTATCATTAGATTCAACTGTCTTTATAGCTTTAAGTGCCAAAATTTTCTTTCTTTTGTTATCTTCATTCTTTTTATATCTCTTTAGCTTTAGTTCATGCTCTTCTAAATTCCTATAGAGCTCCTGAATTGTTGGTATCCTTATCTTTAGTGATTCCTTGATAGCAGTTACCTTTGGTTGTCATTCTTTAGTAAGAGATCTTAGAATTTTATGCACTAAATCTACATTGTCAAATTTTCTTCCAAGAAGCATCAAATGATTAGTGATAGCAGTGAATCTTTGGATAAGGTTAAGTATTTCATACTCAGAAACTAAAACATTAACTTTAGATGCCTTAACTTGTGTAGTTCATACATATGCTACTTCTAAAGTGTCCCAAATCAACTTAGCAATGATATAGTTAGAAATCCTTTCATATTTATTAGGTGAAAGGGAGTTAGAGATAATGTATTTGCCTTTAGAGGCAAGAAGGTGTCTCTTCCTTTCTTCCTCAGCCCATAGTGACTTAGGTTTGGGCTGTGGAATCCTATTAATCATTGTTTGTGATGGATCATATGTATCTTCTACAATTTTGCAATGTCTATATCAATAGCTTCAATAAAGTTTTTGATTTTCTGCTTCTAGTAGGTATAATGATGTCCATTAAAATTAGGGGTTTATATAAAGGACATTTAAATAAAAATGTAAAGCTAGAATCCATAATCTCTTTAAGAGTAAAAAAGTATCAAGAACCAGATACTCTAATACCAACTGTTGATCCAAAAAAAAATGAAGATCTTGCCCTTTTTTACAAAGGCAAAATATATATACTCTTTTGAAATAAATTGGATTCTTTTTTATTTGTAAAGCAGAAATCTTTAAAGAAAATTGTCTTTGGAGGCTTATTGGATAACCAAGAATTCAATTGATAATTAGGATTAAATTGAGGATACTAATTAGATACGATATAGGATAACAGATTCAATTAGACAATTAAACAATTAATCTAAATAGCAAATGCAGCAGAAATAGTTTATTGCAAAAATAGTAAATTGCAGTGAATTTAGAATTGTAAAATATAAATGCAGAATGATAAATTGTGCAGTAAAGAAATGATCAAGAAAACCAATTTTTAAAGTGGTCTAACTTAAATTAAAATTGTAATTTAAGTCTACATCTACTAGATAATCCTTAACAGGATAGTCTCTTTCTATTAACAACAATAGGATTTTAATTGGGCTTCTGAACAGGCAGTTCATACATAAGAATTACACCTCCCTCTTGCTAACTTATTACACAAGAATTAAATTGGGCTCTTGATAACTAGATACAATAATTATTTTATCTCATACAGACTATGATTAACCTCATAACCCAGAGATATTTAAAGAATTCTTTACAATTTTTAACAAGTTATAATTAACCAAAGAAAATGCAAAGGGAAGATCAACCTCTTCCTTTGTAACTCCAATTTTTATCAACCTAGAAATCTAAAATAGAAAAAAGGAAATAGGGAAAGGAATACAATACCAAATTTGAGATGAATATCTCAAATATCTAATGTAAATTTCTCTTCAATTTTGATTCAAGATCCTTTGAATTATGAAATTTAATGAGGTAGATGATAAATCTAATTTAGCTCTATTAGCTCTATGTTTTCGCATTTGAACAAGATGAAAACTATGAAAACTAATTGAGTTTAAAATGAGGTTAGGGGTATTTATAGTTGCTATAACTGACTTTTAAAAAATAACTAATTTTTAATCTTTGAATCAATTCATAAATCGATTCATAGTAGTTACCAACTAATGAATTAATTCATCTATGAATATCATAATAAATATTCATGATGGAATCAATGTATGAATCAAATCACAGTATTATGTGAATAGGTCTTGAATTAATTACCTAATCAATTTAGGATAAAATCCTAAATTTTAGTGATAAATATTTTTCAAAACTCTTGTTCATGAATTGATTACTGAATTGATTCAAGTACATTTTCACAAGATCTTTAGCATGAATTAATTTGTGAATTGATTCACATAGTGTAAGATGGTTTTTATAAAATTTGTACTTGTAAAAGATCATTTGAAAACTTAGTTTGAAAAAAATTTAATTTTGGCTCACTTTAAGTGGTTTATTTCTACCTTAATGTATAAGTTATAAGAAATTTGCTTGAATCAAATTTGATTTGAATTTACTTACAAGAGATCCTATTAAAAATAAAATAATTGTTAAAATCATTTATGGATCTCTTGAATCTCATACACTTTAATCATGCAAAAACAAGTAACAATCACTTAAAAATACTATCAGACACAAAATTGTTTTCAACATCAAAATATAACGGAGGTAAGTTAGCAAAACAATTTCTCTAGCCAATAATGTTAAATGCTAAGAATCTCCTTAGCTAGGTTAGTAAGGCTAACAATCTCCACTAATGCTAAAAAAACTTATTTGCCCTGATATTTTTATGGTTCCTTAAGATACTCCTTAATCTTTATTTTGATACAATGATGACATACTCCCTAAATTATTTTTTTGTGAAATTAACTTCTTTTTCCTTTTCCCTTTTAAACAAGCATATAGATCTTTCTCAGCATGCTAATAAGAGTACCAAAGGTGCTACACTTATGAAAGAGATGGCCCTAATGCGTAATGGAGAAGAGAAGATGAAAGTTAAGTTTAATGCTAAAAGCTAAGCAAGTGGGGTTAATTCATCCAGATATAAAAGTTACATTAGAATGTTGACATGTACTAAAGTGCCAATCAATATTGAGTAGTGGAAAGAAGTACCAAAGGACATTAAGGAAAATATTTGGCAAGATGTCTTGGTATATATTAATTATCTCCAATTTGTGTTTAAGATATATATAACTATTTTTTTATAATAATTATATATAAATATAATCTATGTGTGTATTGTCTTATAGACTATCTTTGATGTTGATGCAAGGAGGAGAAAAAAAGCCATAAAGCTTGTAGGGGGTAGTGGTAGGACTTCAAGAACTGGTTGACAATAGATTATATCACTATTAAGAGGAAGAGTGATGAAAATCCTTTAAGAAATATAACTTCCTTGATAAAAAAGGGTGGGATAATTTTGTAGAGCAGCGTTAGTCTGAGACTTTTTAGGTAAATTTGGCATCTTACCTTACATATTTTTCAACTATCATGAGTAACTTAACCATCTTATAAACTATTTTTTTGTCAGTAGGGTATGAGTGCAACCAATAGGGAAAGACAAAGAAAAAACAAGTATAAGCATAGACTGTCTCAAGGAGGATATGTGAAGCTAGAGCAAGCTTTGGTAAAAAAAAAAAACTTGTAGCTTCTCAATCTAATTCACTAGTTTCTTCCATATCTTGACATAAATTGTAGAAGAGAGCAATGGACAACATGAAGGGTGAATATACGAATGAAGAGAACCAAATTGTTGGTGAGTAAATTGTAAGTAATTTGAAAGTGTTAATTGCTTAAGTAATTAAAATTTTAAGTAATTATAAGTATTAAGTACTAATAAATAATCTTAATTATATTCTATAAGATTTTCTCACACAACAATCAACCTTAGGAGAGTTTATTTCATCTGGAAGGATGAACATATTGATAACTATATTGGGAACTCAAGAGCATCCCAATTGTGTTAAGGCTTAATGGAGGAGTGGATCTGAAGGCCTATTTTGGAGAATCATCAAAGCATCATCAAGAATCATTACTTTTTGTAGAGGATTTTACTGTAGAGATTACTACTCAAGTGAGAGAGGAAACTTAAGCTAAGATGGAAGAACTCTTGTAGTGAAAGATGGTGGTTTACCTTTAAAAGATGGGCATGCAACCACTCATCAACTCAAGGCTGGTAGATGACAAGGTAGAGATGCACCCTAAAGCTAGTTGCTTGAGAGACCCTAACTCATTTGCAAAGCTACCAAAGATAACTAACTATCACTAGAAACTTAAAGTTTCTTTATTATATAAGTAGTTTCTAATATTTTCTATAAAAATAACATTATAACTTTTTCAATTTGGTTTTTTGGCTTATATAGAAATAGTGCCCAAGGATCGTACAATGATTTATGTAAGGGTTTTCTATGACCACATCCTTCATTGCCAAGAACTGTCAGGCGATTAAGGGAAGGCCATCGTTAACAACCCACTGCATCAGATTGCAAAAATATTGATGCCAATGGATGAATTAGAGATGGTGGGTCTAAGCATTGGGACTTATATTGCATGGCTAAAGAGCTTGATCACTTTTACTATAGAGTTATCATTTTCTATCTAATAAGTAATTTTTTTAAAAGACCCAATTATACTATATTTTTAATATCTAATTTTTATAATTTTATTCATGTTAATTATGCATTTGACCAAGAAAGGAGTGAGTAGAAGGGAAAAGAGGTTAGGGTGGTTAAGAGTAAACAAGCAAAGGAATCAATGACTTAACCATTTCAGCCAAAGTTGCCCTAAGAGATGCTTATTATGGAACCAAGTAAAAGGTTATTTGTTGTGGCTGATGATTATTTTTTCCAAATTCATATGGATGCCAATGTTGTGGGTATCGAATATGAAATTTTCATGACCAAGGATAACATCTTGCAATTTTTAGCCATGGAAGATATGAATATATCTTGCATCTAACTTTTTGAAAAGTGAGTTTACCTTTAAATTTCAATTCATAATTTTATTTATATTATATAGTTCAAAGTGTTTTGTTACAATTTTCTTTATTTCCTTGCAAAGGTTTTTGCATCATGATTGTGAGACTAAGGGACTGGATACCTATAGAATCCTATGTCCACAATTAATTGTATCAATAAGTTCCATTTTTAGTGAGAGATCAAAATACATATTGTGAGTCCAGAAAGAAAAGAAGCAATGTGTTTTTCCATTGTTTATCGAGGCATAAATATCTAATTATTACAATGGATAAGGGCTTAGTTTATTATATTACTTATTCAATATTTTGTTATTATACGCATCATTGAATGATGTGCACTACTTATGCAAAGAGAAATGTGTTGTATTAGCTTGATTCGTTAGGACATCTGTCACACAAGGATATTAAGAAGTTAGTTGATGTGTGAGTTGATTTGTAAATTAAAAATTAGTTTTGGGATTTATATTATATATGATTACTTTTATTAATATATTGATTTCTTGCATGAATTTGATTAAACAGATCTCTTAAAGTTTATTTTTTCATGGTGGACTATAGACAAAAGCTTAACACAAAATAAATCAACGTAAAAGTAAGTTTTTTTTATGATCTTGAATGCTTTTTATAATAATCGAAGTAATTTCAAGAATTGAAATAGTTATTTGAGTGTATATTTGATTTGTTGTAGTGTCATCATCAACAAGAAAATATGAAGTATGGATACTGGTATGTATATGACATAATCATTGAAATGAAGCAAAATCAAGATCCACAAAAGGTAATAAAATATTTCTCTCTTATTGATTTAACATTACCTATAGGATTACTTTTGTTGGTGGAACCAAATGAAGTCTACCATCTTTATTATTTTCACTTTAATAAAAATTATAATTATATCTTTATAATTGAAATCGTGTCAAGCAATAAGTGGAATGATTAAGCAATATTTAAATATTATTCAGTAATGGTGTAAGTGTGTGGTGGCTTGGATAACATTGTTTTATGTGTGTGAGGGCTAATTTGTGGGTTGTTATGATTTAAATTTTATTTCATAAAAGACTTGTGTCATATAGATGATGGTGTATTGCTATGATTTAAGTTTTATTTTATAAAAGACTACAAAAACTAGGGAAAAATGTTGTTTACTCACCTTTGATATAGCTTAGTGTACTTTGTCCCACATTGATTTAAAGTGTCAAAATTAATCTATTCGTGATGCACTCTATTAGTACCTTGTTCACCTAAAGTGGTTATTGTTATTCTCATGTCTGAGCACATAATTCAAATTAATGTTAGTTTTGTATAAACTTACAATACATTAGAGGACATACTAGTCCTCACACTCAAGCAAAAATTGGCTACATTTTAGACCAATGGGTTGAATTTCTTCTATTTAATTTGGTTAAATAATTGCATAGCAATAGAATGTAATGTAATTATATAGAAACATAATGTAATCTATTGATTTTAACACTGTTGTTTTGTAATAAATTTTTTACTGATCCAATAAAATGTATATATGATATTAGTTGAATGGTTATTTTTTGTAAAAATATAGCTAGCAACAGGTTTTTGTAAAAATATGGCTTATAGCAGGCTTTTATAAATGGGAAAGCCAAAATTATTATATGTTTTATTTTAAATGAGAATTAAGAGAAACAGTGTCAATTTTTTAACCAAAACCAATGTCCTTAATGCCTTTGACATCAATTAACACAAAAAACCAATGTCATTAATTTCAAGTTATTTTGTCTATTTATGAACAAAAAATATTTAATTTTTGCTACAAACTTTACTCAAATTATTTTATCTAATTTTATTTATGAACAAAATTATTCTTTAATCATTATTTTTTTCTATTTCTAATCAAATAATTCATTTTACTAAGACTACAAAATAATTCAAGAATACAACTATTATTTAATTGGACAAAATAATTCAAGAATTTAAGTATTATTTGATAAAAAATAATTCAGAATATAATTAGCTTTTGGGCAATTTATTTATGAAAATTATAATATATTATCTAAAAAATGGACAAAAATAATTTAAAATAGATGAGATATAGTACATGGAAAATACATGACAATTAAGAATTGGTTGTCTTAAAAAATTGATGTAGAAACTATCCACGTCAGTTTTTTTTTTTATTATTATCAACCAACATACATTTCAAATATAAGGTGTTGAGTCTTATTAAAAAATTGATATTAAAAGTCAACCATTTATAAAAAGTTTTCACAACTTGATTATTACTCTCGCTCTCTTGCTGGTTTGAAATATTAGCTTTCTCCATTTCCATCTTTAGCGTTTTGAAAGCACTTTCCCTTTCCTTTTCACTCTCTCACTAACCATAAAAGCTTAACTTATTCTCACTCTCTCTTTCTCTACAGTTTGAACCAGTCTTTTTTGTCTCACTCTCTTTTTAATCCTAGGTAACAACTACTTTCCTTTTTGAAATTTATTAATGATTGATGTTGTGTAGATGAAATGAATTTTATGCTAATTATATTTAATTGTGTGCCTTAGTTATTTTTTAATTTTAAATCGTACCAGTGGAATACATAAATGGGTTATCAATGAGTGTGGAATATGTCAGGTGTGTGTGGCTATATTTATAGCCATAGATTCACTCTAAATTTTAGAGATACAAAAATCACAATATCAACCATTCAAATCCGTCATGAACAAAATGAATCACAATAATATATTATGTAGAAAATTAAGTGTAGAAAATGGGGTTGAGGAGTTTACTAGATATGTTTTTTTATCAACATGCTGCAAATAGTAATGAGCTAATTAGGTGTCCTTGATAAGATGTTATGTTGAGAGAATGAAAGTCAAGGAAATAAAAGATTATTTATTTATTCATAGCATGGATAAAGGGTATACATAATAAATATGACATGGTAAAAGTGAATTGTCTAGTATATCTAGTAATTATAAAGACAAGAAAGGGTATCAAAATGATGAAATTAATATAGGTTTAGATGATTGATTAGAGCATATGGTGTATGATATTGTTGATGATAATTTTATTGAGTAACCACATATCCTTGAAAACTTGTTATGTGATGCAAAAATTCCTTTGTATCTAGGTTGCACTAAATTTACACAATTATATGCTGTGTTGAGATTGTTTAACTTGAAAGTGAGGAATGAGTGGAATGACAAGAGTTTTATGGCCTTACTTGAAGTGTTGAAAACTATGTTTCCAGGAAGTAATGAACTTCCGAATCATACTTACAAAGCCAAGAAAATCATGTGCCTGATGGGTATGGAGTATAAGAAGATACATGCTTGCCTTAATAATTGTATATTGTATCAAAAGGAGTACAAAAGTTTACATGAGTGTTCAAAATGTGGGGCATTACATTACAAATTGAAGAAGAATTGTTTCATGAAAAATAAAGGAGCTCTTCCAATAATACCAAGGTTTAAACCCATGTTTGCTAATACAAGAGATGCCAAAAACTTAATATGACATAGAGATCAGGTGATTTCTAATGACAAGTTTTGACATTCGGCTGATTCTCCTTAATGGATAACACTCGATTCATTATTCTCTGAATTTGGTAGTGAAGCAAGAAATCTTAGATTGGGATTTTGTACAGATGGAATGAACCATTATGGTAACCTGAGTAGCAAACATAGCATATGGCCTGTTTTATTGGTGATTTACAATCTACCTATTTGGTTTGGTATAAAGCACAAGTATATAATGTTATCATTGATAATTTCAAGCCTTAAACAACTAGGAAATGATATAGATGTATTTTTGGCATTGGTTATTAAAGACTTGAGGATGATGAGGGAGTGTGTGTTAGTATTTGATGCATATTGTTAAGACTCTTTTAAGTTGCATGCCTTGCTCTTCTGTACAATAAATGACTTCCTAACGTACGGAAACTTCTTTAGATAAAGTGTCAAAGGATATAAAGCATGCCCTATTTGTGAGAATGATTCATCTTCTTGTTAACTTAAGCATAGAAAGAAGACAGTGTATCTTGGTCATGACAAAAAAAGGCTTTCAATAGGTCACTAGAGGAGGAAAAACACTAATAACATTAATTGGGGATTGGGTTTATGAACAAGTGAAAAATATTAATGCCATTTTTGGCAAACCTTATACACTTGCTAGTGATGAGACTTCATGGAAAAAGAGGTCCATATTATTTATTCTTCCATATTGGCAAATTTTGTTATGAGACATAATCTTCACATGATATATCTGGAGAAAAATATCTATGAAAATCTCATTAGAATGCTTTTAAACATACTGACTAAGACCAAGGATGGAGTCAAAGTTAGACTTGACTTGGTTGAAATGACAATATGAAAGGAATTAGCACCAAAGAAGAAGGGTCAACATACGTACTTGCCTCTAGTTGGTCATACTATATCTAGAAAGGAGAAAACAAGTTTTTGTGAGTGTCTAAATAGTGTTAATGTGCTGCAAGGGTATTCTTCAAACATCAGAAGCCATGTTTTAATGAAAGATTTGAAATTAGTCAATTTGAAGTCTCATGATTGTCATGCTTTAATGCAACAACTATTATTGGTGATTATTCGATCAATATTGCCTAAACATGTTAGACACACCATTACTAGACTTTGTTTTTTTTTCTCTTTAGTACAATATGTGACAAAGTCATTGACCCTAAGAAATTGGATAGCTTGCAAAGGAAAGTTGTCATTACGTTGTGTCAACTTTAGATGTATTTTCCACTTTCCTTTTTTGACATCATGGTGAATCTAGTTGTTCATTTGGTGAATAAACTCAGTGGATCAGTTTATTTGAGATTGATGTACCTGTTTGAGAAATATATTCAAATCCTAAAAAGGGTATGTGAGGAATCGACATCAACCTAAAGCATATATTATTGAAGGCTACATAGCTAAAAAGATTGTTGAGTTCTATAGTGAATATTTATCAAATGTAGAAGCTATTAGAGTTCCCAAGTCTTATTACAAGAGAATATTATAGGTAAGGGTACACTGGGGACCCGATTGGTGAGTATCAATCATGAAATGTGGGTACAAGCACACCTTTATGTCCTGTATAATAGTGAAGAAGTGGAGCCTTGCTTGAATAAGCATATAACCTTCACAAAAGAGCATAATTGTAGAAAGAATGAACAATGGGTATAAGCTGAACATAACCACTCCCTTATCACTTTGTTCCAAAATTGAGTTCATTTTTAGTTGGCATAAACACCGAATGATGTTTTTTAAACTACAAGATGGTTAGACTATAAGCCTCGCATGGAGCTCTTATCTTATTAAGGATATGAAATTAATGGGTATTCTTTCTATATAAAAGGATAGGATGGTAGGTGCATTATGCAAAATAGTGGAGTTACTTTGGTGGTTTAGCCAATGTATGTTTCAGGGTTCTTGTGTTTTGATGTAAATGGGTTAAGAATAATAATAGGATTTGAGTTGATGAGTTAGGATTTACGTTGGTGGATCTTAATAGAGAAGGTCATAAGGGGAAACCATTCACAATATCATCCCAAGCAAAATAATTTTTTATATCATAGACTCGGCTAATAAGAAGTAGTCTATAGTTCTTCAAGGGAAGAGATAAATTGTTGGTGATAGGAATGAAGAAAACATAACTTATGATATTGAGGAAACCCCTTCTTTCTTTTCAAGACTACCTCTAATGAATGATGAAGGCAACTTGGAGGAGTTCTACGTATGAGATGATTGTGGTGAAGGGATAAGGTTTGAAGATCCTCCCAAAGAGAAAAAAATTAGGAAAATTTGAAGGTAATTAATTATGTATTTATTGTATATGTAGGCAACTAGATAATTTTTAGTTGAGATGATTATATTTGATATATAATGTGTTTATTGTATATATAAGCAATTAGCTATATAATTTTTAGTTTAAATGCTTATAATTGATTATGTATTTAATAGTATATGTAGGCAACTATTTAATTTTTGGTTTAAATGCTTATATTTGATTATGTGTTTATTGTATATGTAGGCAACTATTTAATTTTAACATGTTAATTTTATATAAATTTGTAGTACTTTGAAGGAAATCAAAACCTTTACACTCAAAAAGAAATTGACAACAATTCAAGATCAATTTGTTTAAACTTTGCAGTAAAATGTATAGACTTGTTAATTTTTTTTATTTTAATTAGCTTTATAATGTCTTAATTTTTTGTTTATCCAATAAAATATTTGAAATTATTGAAACTGGGATTGTGTTTGATGATTAAAGATTTTGGGTCGATGGTTGTCTATGTAAAAATTTAAATAGTTGCAAGTTTATATAAAAATGGAACTAGTAGCAAGATTTTATAAAAATATAGTTAATAATAGATTTCTGTAAAAATATAGTTTGCAGTTATATTTTTTTAGGGAAAAGACACCGACTTTTTATGAAAAAAAATTGACATCTTTAACAAGAGAAATGACATTGGTTTTTATATAAAATCATGTCTTTAGTGATTTTTCAGTCGATTTCATAGCTTAGCCGGTGATGCAACCTTTGTAAAAAATTATTTCACGTTGATTTTTTATTAAATAAAGATGTGCAATAATTTTACAAATAAAAAATATCAAATGTAAATTAAAAATTAATATTAGTTCTTGTTTTATACATCTATTAAAAATTTGACGTAAATTATTTTAATTTATGACATTACTTAATTAGGCATCGGTTTTCACACCAACATAATATTTATAACATAACTAGCGTATAAATGTTTCTGCAGTATTAAATCTTTATAGTAACTACTTTAAAAAAAAAAGGAAGAAACATATTATATGATGGTGTTGGAATAAATGAAACTATTTGTTTATATTTTAACAAAATGAATATAATTTGATTTTGGCGAGAAAAAATTGCATCAAATGTTCAAACCGTATTCTGGCCCTCTATGCTCAACACGTTATCTCAATCCACTAATCATTAAAGCCGGTTGCTGCATCACGACAGGATTTTAAATTCCAGGATATAATCATCAAATTTTGTAAAACATATAATTTCTAAAATATTTAAGTTTCAATATAAAATTACTATACGTATATAAAAATATAAAGATACCAAGATTTTTTTAAACTGATATCTCCCACCAACCCCTCTTTCCCCCCTCAAAGATAGGCTACTTTTTGAATTAGTTCTATATTTTTTTAAAAAATAAACATTAAATTTTTAGTTTGTTTCAACGAAAATATATTCATCAAATCTCCCGTTATTTCAATGTATTAAATATGGCCTTAATAACTTAAATTATCATAGGAAAAAATATATATAATCCTTTTTAATTTTAGGATAATTAGATTTTACTCCTTTTAACTCTAAAAACTTCAAATTAACACTATAAACGACAAATAATTTGAAAATAACATTCCTATTCATTTTACAAGCAGATTTCGTTCATCACTTGCATATAATATAACTTACTTGTATAATTTTCTTATTGAAAGCCTTCTAAATAATTTTCATATCACATTTTCTTTCATCCAACTCATTAAAAACACTCTAACCCAGCAAATTAAAAACTAAAACAACTAAAAACTTATTTAGTTTCTGTTTTCCCTCTTTTTATTTACCAGAAAAAGGTTTTTAATTTGATGAGTTGGAGTTTTTTTTTATTTGATAACTTAATTTATTATATATATGTAATATAAATCTGTTATCATTTTGAGATATTTACCTCATTTATCTTTTGATTATTCCCCATTAACACCATAATTTTGATTTCTTTCTTTATCTATAGTAGCTTGTTTCTTTATTAGATTTAATTCTTTCATAAGAATTTAATTCCCTTTTTATTAAAAAAAAAGATTTCCTTTTTGTATTTCAGTTTCTATTTTGATTAATACCTAAATAAATTATAAAAATAACTAATGATCCTTAAATTTTTGGAAACTTTTGTTTTGCATTACATATCAGCATAATTCTTTTCTACCAATTCTAACAAAGATCCAATTATTGACTGTTTGGTCATGAAAATGCTCAATAGCATGCCAATATATAATTCCTGGTTCATGACAAAAAAATGAACTAATTAAGCATAATAACTAATATAAATTCAGTGGATCTTGATATATTTTTCTTGCAATTATTGATATATTTTATAGGCATTAA
>JANHAO010003589.1:0-25907 GCA_026873985.1 Saraca asoca | reverse complement strand
AAAAATTGTTTTTCAATATCAAAGTTGTTTTTCAACATCAAATTTGTTTTTCAACATCAAAATAAACATATGGCTTAGAGATATCTAATTTAAGATTAACAATCTCTCTAAGGTTAACAATCCCCTAAAAGTGGATGCAAACAAAGCAACCAGCCTAATAGAGGAGCTTGAAGATGTACAAGTTAGAGAGGTAGATGCTGAAAGATACCTCAAGCTAGGAAAAAACTTGTCTTTGAATATAAGAACCCAGCTAGCCAAATTCCTTAATGCAAACTTGGATGTTTTCGCTTAGAGCCATGAGGCTATGGTAGGAATTGATCCCAAGATTATGTCATATAAGTTCAATATCGACCCTCATCCCAAGTTGGTTCATCAAAAGAGGAGGCCAATGACTGCTGAGTAATACATCACTATTAAGGAAGAGGTGGATAAGCTTTTAGCTAACAAGTTCATCCAAGAAGCCTACTACCTAACTTAGGTGGCCAACCCCATACTCATAAGATAGAAGAATGGGAAATGGAGGACTTGCATTGATTTCAAGGATCTCAACAAAGCCTACCTAAAGGATAGCTTCCCTCTACCAAGGATTGATCAGCTCGTGAATGCAACTGCTGGTCACCTACTTCTCAGCTTCATGGATGTGTACTCGGGGTATAATTAGATCCCCATGAACCAATAAGATGAGGAACATACCTCGTTTATCACCAACTGTGAGTTATATTGTTATAAGGTGATGCCCTTTGGACTAAAGAATGCAGTGGCAACCTACCAGCAATTGGTCAATAGGATGCTTAAGGAATAGATCGGAAAGACAATGGAGATTTATGTGGATGATATGCTAGTAAAGTCTGAATAGGCCATCAACTATGTCCATGATCTGGGAAAGATGTTCTAGATTTTAAGGAAGTATCAAATGAAGCTAAATCACCATAAGTGTGCATTTGGGGTAGCTTCAGGAAAATTCCTTGGATTTTTAGTCAATAATAAGGGAATTGAGGCAAATCTAGAGAAAATCAAAGCACTTATTCATATAAGATCCCCTACTGGAATCAAAGATGTACAGAGCCTAAATGGCCAAGTTGCAGCACTCAACAGATTCATCTCTAAAGTGACAGACAAATGCATCCCATTCTTTGACATGTTAAAGAAGATGAAACAATTCAAGTGGATAGAATAGTGTAAGTCTGCTTTCCAACAACTAAAGCAACACATAGGCCGAGCCCCTCTTTTAGGTAAACAAAGGGAATGTGAGAAGCTTATTGTCTACCTGAGGATATCCCAACATGCCCTTAGCATAGCACTGGTGTGGGAAGAAAGAGGAGCACAGTTCCTGGTCTACTATGTAAGCAATAGGTTATTAGATGTTGAAACAAGGTACATGCCAACGAAAAAACTTGTCTACTGCCTTGTGGTCACATCAAGGAAGTTATGACCTTATTTCCAAGCACATACCATAGAAGTGCTCATGCAGTTCCCACTAAGGCAAATTTTACAAAAGATTGATACCTTAGGTCATCTTCTAAAATAGGCAATCAAGCTAGCCTAGTTTGACATTAAGTACAAGCCCATGCCAACAATCAAGGGGCAAGCCTTAATAGACTTCATTATGGAGTTCACAAGTCCTACAAAACAAGAAATAGGGGCTTTAGAGGCCCTATTCTAGGAATTGTATGTTGATGGGTCATTAAGCAAACAAAAGGCCAGGGTAGGGGTGCTTCTGATCAGCCCTGAGGAACACAAAATTCTCTATGCACTAAGATTCGATTTTCAAGCTACAAATAATGAAGTTAAATACAAAGCATTGCTATCAAGACTCCATCTAGCAAGGAAAATACGAGTTGAAAACTTAAGAATATTTAATGATTCCTAGCTCATAGTTTACCACGTGCAAGGTGAGTACCAGAAAAGGGGATCCAAAATGGCCATCTACCTTCAAAAGGTTTAAGAACTACTTGGATTTTCCAGTAATATGAAATCAATTAGATCCCATGAGCTCAAAACACGCATGTAGATGCATTAGCTTGCTTGGCCACAACCAAAGATGTAGATTTTTTAGGAGCAATCCCGGTAAAGTTCATTCCATCACCAAGCACGAAGCAAAAGGATGCTATAATGGCAATTATTGTAGCGCAGAACTCATGGATGAGTCCAATCTTAGATTACTTACAAGATGACAAACTGACACAAGATAAGATAGAAGCTCATTAATTGTGAGCTCAAGCAGCTAGGTATTGCATTTACGATGACATGCTATATAAAAAGGGGTTCATAACCCTACTCCTAAGGTGCATAGATGGTCATGATTGCGACACCATACTAAAGGATATTTATGTTGGCCATTGTAAGAACCATGTTGGGGGGCTGTCTTTAGCTCACAAGGCACTTTAACAGGGATTTTCTAGGCCTATAATGAAATAGAATGCTATTGACCTCGTCAAGAAGTACAACAAGTGTTAGAGATTTGCCAAGATTCCATGAGCTCTACCTGCCTATCTACAATACATGGTTAGTAATTGACCCTTTGTGATTTAGGGCATGAACCTAATCGGACCACTCCTAACAGGGCATGGGAAGTGCAAACATGCATTAGTCGTTGTTGTCTATTTCACTCAGTGGGAAGGAACTACCACAAATCTCTTCTACAAAAATTGAAAAGTTTATATGGGGTAATATTATTTGTAGGTTTGGGATCCTTCTGAAAATTGTGACTGACAATGGGATCCAATTCAACAGCGAGTTATTCCTAAGATTTTGTAATGATCTTAAAATCATAAAGAGCTTTTCAACTATAAACCATCCTCAAGCCAATGGATAAGTCAAGGCTATCAACAAAATTATCAAACAAGTTCTGAAGAAGAGGTTGGAGGCTAGGAAGGGAGCAGGGGTAGACGAGCTACAGAAGGTACTTTGGGCTTATAGATCCATAGCTCAAAGCACCACAAGAGAAACTCCCTTCTCAATGGTATATGGAACTGAAGCCATAATCCCAGCTGAACTCGAGGTAACTTCACAACAAAGAGCTACTTTCAATCTACAGAATAACAATCAGCTGCTCGCTACAAACCTTGATCTTGCAAAAAAGATGAAAGAAATAGCCCACCTCAAAGTTATAACATATCAACAACGGGTCACGAGATATTGCGACAGAAAGGTATGAGTTGAGCATTACAGACCTAGAGACCTTGTATTGTGCCTTGTCCTCCCTAAAGCTCGCAAGGCCTGTGATGGGACACTAGAATCGAACTAGGAAGGACCATATGCAATCAAAGAAAATTTGGGAATGTATCCTACCATCTAGTAGACATGAGCAGAGCTAAGTTCCCTTAAGCTTGAAATGCTAAACATCTCTGACCATATTATTAATAAGCTTAAGTTTGCTTATCTAACCTTACAATATTCCTTTTAGTTCTTATGGTTGCATATTAACTCTTGAATGAATTCTTAATAGAGTATTATAACCGAGAGCAGCCTACCCAGAAATGAGCACTTGACCTCCTAAATCTGGAAAGGGTAGTCGACTTGACATACAAAGACTTGGCACCGCATGTGACTAACTATTCGGAATCACATGCGACCTACACCCTAGCACCGTATGCAACCCACTATTCAGCACTACATATGACCTACTCTATGGCACCGTATGTAACCAACTATTCGGCACCACATGCGACCTACTTCTTGGCACCATATGCAACCTAATATTCAGCACCATATATGACCTACTCTTTGGCACTACATGTGACCAACTATTCAGCATCACATGTGACCAACTATTCGGCATCACATGTAACCTACTCTTTGGCACCATATACAACCTACTATTTAGCACCATATACAACCTACTCTTTGGCACTACATGTGACCAACTATTTAGCACCACATGCGACCTACTCCCTAGCATTGTATGCGACCTATTATTTGGTATCGCATATGACGTACTCTTTGGCACTGCATGTGACCAACTATTTGGCACCATATGCGACCTACTCTCTGGCACCATACCTACTATTCGGCACCACATATGACCTACTCTTTGGCACCACATGTGACCAACTATCTGCCACCACATGTGAGCTACTCTCTAGCACTGTATATGATCTACTATTCAACATTGTATACAACCTACTCTTTGACATCACATGCGACCTACTATCTAGCATCGCATGTGACCTATTACTTGGCATTACATTCATACTACCCACCAAGCAACAAGCTTGCCATAGCATAACTTACCTGGGCACTCAACTTGTGCACCAAAACACATTACACATTGTCGTGGTTTGCAATCTAAGGAACATTAGTGTGACTAATTGGTCGCCCAACTTGGTTAATATTCATTAAGCTATGGTTTGCAGGAATTTGTCTATACCACTTGGCACAAAACTTGGAAAAAATGAAAATATTGCACAAAGGTTGTTAAAACCTCATTCAACAAAGCGAATATACATAAATTCAAAAATATAGATCAAAATAAGCCTATAGCAATTATGGCCCTAGAAGGCTAAACTGAATCCCTAATGAAATAGGTCATACATCAGATCATTCTTAAGCTACTTTTTAAAGACAAGAGCTTGTCCCTTAACTGTATCATTATGGGAGCATCCTGAGGAAATCGAACAACTGGGTTAAGAGATTTGAAGAAAATAGACCAAAGTCACTAGCACCACCATAAGGAAATAATCCAAGATCTGTACAAAACTCCACAGAATCCTTGGAAGGGAATTGTCTAGAAGAAATTCCTATGTAGTAAGCCATACACACCTCGGATCACCGGACCATCAAAAGGAAGGAAGCTCATCCAGTAAAGACCACCAAGACATTAAACCTTGGAAGCAAGAAATGGGGCATTGATTTCTGAAAAGAAAGAAAGGGTTCTCCTAACCTTATATAACTTGAATATCTTGAAGGACCGATCAAATATCCTCGATCCAATAGGCTAGCAAAAAATAGGGCTATGTCATTACTGCACTGATGGTTGTGAAAAGGTACATGCATTTAATGCAGTAATGATGGTACGTACAAATAAAATGACACAATCGAAATTGATTGTGATTTCTAGCTTTTATCGTTGAACTTTAGCTCCCAGTCTATAGATTGTAGTGAGAGCAAGAGGGCTAAAGTTGTGGGTAATTTTTGGTACTACATAAACAAGCTGGTGAAAGCCTAATGGGTAGACTCAGTTGACAAAGGCCTAGCTTATCTAGAATATGACCACTAGACTAAGACATCAAGTGACTAAATGCAAGCCAAGATCACTAGTCAATGCAGGTCAAGCAACAACCTTAGGTCATGAAAGCAAGGCCCAGCTCACAACTTACAGAATGAGTCCTCAACCATTAGGAAAGTCCATCCAATCTCCTATTTTGGCAAGATTCTGTTATAACCGTCTATCCTAATCTACTATATAATCTTAATCAAGTCATGATACTTATCTGTTATAGTTTTATACTCAAACTGTAACCCTTCCAACTATTGTAAAAGGGGATCAAATCATTGTACATGGACATACGATCATCAAATATAATATACTCAGCAAAGAGTCACAAAAGCCATGGACATAGGGGTCAAACTGATTTTAGCCAAACCATGTTAAAAGTGTTTGGTGTCTCATTATTCTCCCTCTCTCTCTCTTTCTCCTTTCATATTCAAATCTGTAGTTTGAGGTTCAAAACTTGGGTTAACCAGATTTTACCAACAACAAAGGCTATGTTGTTTTTTTTTTTAAAATGCATGATTAAAGGTTTGATTCTTATGGTGATAATTGTGATTATATACATGTTGTAATTTGGTTTCATATGATTATATTTTTCATTCAAAGTGTAGAATTTTTCTTCTTAAAATTTTTTCAAAGCCAATATGAATTAGATCTACACTTTGGGTGAAAAATACACTAGAAAGGAAGTTAGCTAACCACCATGGCAGCATACAAGCCATCATGGCAACTTGCTAGCCAAGCATTGTAGCTGGTCTGACTAGCTTGCTAGGCAGACATAGCTGCTTGACTGTTGACTAAACCAATTAGTTGGTTAGACTGGCATGGTTGGATGAATTTTTAGCCATCATATGTAGTGGTTCCAACCATCTTGATTGGTTGTGATGACAACCCATAAACTGCATGCCTTAACTACATAAATATAATTTAGGAAAAATAATTGTGATCACAATTAATTTTGGGAAAAATTTATCAAAATTGTGTTTTTACAATTATGGAAACTTTTCTTAACTTTGGATCTAATTTAAATATCAGTTCCAATTAATTAGAAATAGTTTTGAAAACTTTCTTTTTATTTATGTATTTGATTCCAAAATTTTTGAAAATATGATCGATTTTACTAATTGATTGATTTTGAAATTAATCAAGGTTAATTTCCAAAATAGATTAATTGTGATGTTTTGATAATGGAATCAAATTAATCAATTTACTTGGATCAAAAGTTAATCAAATAACCTGAGGTGTGTATGACCATAATTTGAATTAAATAATTAATGTTCTATGCTTTCTAATTTTATATATATACTTGAATGCATGGAAGGATGATTATGTACCAAAGGCATTTATGAATGTATGTTCTATTACAGGGTATTTTATTAAATAGGGCTTACATGTCCTACGTTTCTTGCAACTTTTGAATGTAAAATTCTTATCATCTCACTCTCCTTGAATGTAACTCAAGATTTCTTCTATATAATGTAATTAGTCACATAGGATAGAATTAGAAAGTTTTATTTTATTTTGGAAGTTGTTGAAGACAAAGGCACCCAAAGTGCGATGGTGCATGGCTTGTGGAGACAAAAGGCTAATTCCATATAGCTTTTCCCTTTTATGGCTCAAGGGATATAATTTTAAATTGGTCTATAATCATCCTATATATGTTATGCATGATGTGATTTATATTGTAATATGAATATAATACATGTATGATACAGGCTAGTTGATGTATGTGTAGCATAGACTTGTAAATGTATGTGTGGCATACACAAGACTTTAAATAATTAAGCCCCAAACTAACTAAAAGATCCCTTACTAATTTAAGTTGCATGATAAGAACATGATTAATTATCATCCATCAAAGTAGTGATAACAAGAGATCAATTTCATGATAACTTGTTGGCCTCCATCAAGGTTACACTACACCAATCATGTTATTGTTATTAGAACATGAGTGATGTTCTTGTTTGATGGTTTCAACTTAGCAAATATGTATAGTTTGGATGGCCCCTTCATGGCTATATAGTGTTTGAGCTTGATTAGGTTTCACTTTAAACATTATAAATAAAAGGCTGTTAATAATGTTTAATGTGATGGATAATAAATGATAAAGAGCTATTAACATAATGATTAGGCATTACATTAAGATGTAATTGTCAAGTTGAGTTATCTATCTAGTCTAATTTATTTGATTTCCTTAGCATCAATCAAGATCAAATAAATTAAACCAGGATCCTAGCCCACTAAGATTATCATTCAATGTGATGATTCAATTATAAGATAGGGGGTCATTAGATATAAAGAAAATAGTGGAAATTTATTTCATTAAAGCCATATAAAATTAAACATTATGCTTATATTAATCTGCTCTATTCTTATTGAATGTTGTTAAAATGATGAGTAACATCTCAAGTAACATACTAACTAATAATAAGCTAACCAACCCAAATTATGTGGAGTGGTTATGAAACTTGAAAATTATCCTTAAGTAGGAAAGGGTAGCCAACATCTTTGAGAAGGAACCTCCTAGTTCTATTTAAAAGTTTGACTAAGTATGCAAGTTTTAACTTTGTTGCTCATAAGAAACATCAAGAAGATGCTTAATGAGCAGTATGTGTGATGCTAACTTTGATGTCTCTTGAACTTCAGAAAGCATTATGAAAATATGACTCCTTCTAAGATAATTTTTCATTTGTTCGAGTAGTACTAAGGGCATGCTCATATATTAGGTAACTTGTGAATTTTTCAACTATAAAATGGTCAAGGGATCATTTATTGCAACTCATGTGCTAAAAATGATTGGGCTTATAGAGAGACTCGTCCAACTTGACCATATGATTGACAATGAGCATGCAGTGAACATCATATTGCATTCCCTTCCTAAATCATATGGGCAATTTGTCATGAATTTTTTCATGAACAAAATAGAGATCTCTCTTGTAGAGTTACTAAATATGCTTAGGACTATTGAAATGACTTTCAAAAAAGCATAGCCTATACTAATGGTTAGTACCTCTTCTAAGTGCATGGATGGAAAGAAGAAGAAGCCCAAGAAAAGCCCTAATGTAAGGTTGAGAAAACTCAAGGAAGTGTACAAAAGAAGTGCAAAAGGAATGCTCCCAAAGGTATTTACTATCATTATGGAGTAGAAGGCCAATAAGGGTGAAATTGTACAGTTTATCTCAAAACTGTGAAGCAAAAAAAAAAGTTTAGAGAAGCTTCTACTTCAGTAAAAATATCTTTATGATAGATATAAACTTGTCTTACTATTTTGCTGATTCTTGGGTATTAGATACCATTTGTGGCACACACATTAATAATGATGTGCAGAGACTAAAAAATAGTAAAAAGTTGAAGAAAGGAGACCTAACCTAGGCATCGAGAATGGAGCAAAAGTTATTGTTGTTAGCATAGAAATCTACCTTTGAGAATAGCATATGGGCGTAGTTCTAGAATTAAACAAATGTTATTATGTTCCTACGATTTCTAAGAATACAATTTCCATTTCTTGTTTAGGCCAAGAAGGATTTGCTTTTACCTTTAAGAATAAGAGTTGTTCTTTTTACATGGTAACATGTTTTATGGTAGTGGCAAACTTGTTAATAGATTGTATCTTCTAGAACTAAGACAAGAAATCTTAACTATCAAAAAGAAGAAACTAAAGTTTATTAAATTCATGAATTCATCCTATCTTTAGCATTATAGACATGGTCATATTAATGAAACTAGAATCGTAAAGTTACATAAAAATGGATACTTAGATTCATATGATAACAAATCATATGAAACTAGTGAATCATGTCTCATTAGGAAAATGACTAAGAAACCCTTTATAGGAAAGGGTGAATGTGCCAAAGAAGTACTAAAGTTGACACATAGTGATGTATATGGCCCAATGACTACTCTAGTAAGAGGTGCATATTCCTACTTCATCACCTTTATCAATGACTATTCTAGGTATAGGTATTTGTATTTGATGAAATAAAAGTCTAAAGCCTTTAAAAAGTTCAAAGAATTCAAAAGTAAAGTAGAAAACAAACTAGAAAAAATATCGAGACACTTAGATAGAAAAAATTGTACTCTACTTGACATGGTATAATCCATGATGAGCTTTGTAACCTTACCAATCTCTTTTTGGGACTATAGTTCAAAAATTATTGCATATATTCATAACCAAGTCCTATCAAAGTCTATTGATAAGACACTATACAAGCTATTAGGAATAACCCAAACCTTTCACACTTGAAGATTTGGGCATGTTCTACTTATTTAAAGTGGATCGTCATAGATAAATTAGGATTTAAGAGTGACAAAGGCTTATTTATGGGATGCCCTAAAGAAACAAGGGGTTATTACTTTTACCACCCATTAAGCAAAAGGTCTTAGTCTTAACAAACTCTACCTTCTTAGAATAGGAGTTTATCCTTGAAAAGGCTAGTGGGGTAAAGTACAACTTGAAGAGGTTCAAAAACCACAAAATAATGTAGATTACATAGTTAAGGATGAGCGTAATTAAGTATCTTAAAGGATTGAGCTAAGTAATAAAGCTCAAAGTACAACTATACTTTGGATATCTAGTAGGGAATGTTGCGAACCTAAAAGATATGGTTTTCACTTCACACAAGAAAATGATAGAACAATTGTTTAAGAGAATGAACTAACTAGTTACCGAAAAGCAATATCAAATATTGATTTCTTGAAAGGGTAAGAAGCTGGGAAATCCAAAATGGATTTAATGCATGAAAATCAAAGGTAGGACTTGGTCCCTCCACCCAAAGGAATAAAACCCATCAATTGCAAGTGGGTCTTTAAGAAAAAGGCAAATGTAGATGGCAAAGTACAAACCTACAAGGCTAGGTTAGTGGCAAAAGGATGTAAGCAAGTACAAGGTATTAACTATAAAGAAACCTTTTCACTTGTTTCCATGTTGAATTTGATAGGATTTTACTTGTGATTGCTACATACAATGATTATAAGATTTGGCAAATGGATGTCAAAACTGTTTTCCTTAATGGAAACCAAAAGAGAATAAAAATATAATGTGATGTTGATGGTGGAAACCAATTGACCAAGAGAGTGCGTAAACTGAGTCTAGCCAACTAAAAAGTTCAGTGAACCCCAAACTGCAATCTGGTTGAGTATGAAAGAGAAAGTTAGTGAAAAAAGAAGAATAGGGAGAGGACACCAAGAGTTTTTAACATGGTTCGGCTAAAGTCAATTGTTGACCCCTACATCCATAATAGTGTTATTCCTTAGTCTTTCTATTGAGTATTGAATTTGCTTACTGATATCAATAAAAATTGGAATTGAGCATAAGGTTGGGGAGAGCCCAGGGAAAGCCAGACCTGGCCTGGCAAGGAGTTCGCTAGATCGTTGAAGAGGCAACTCACACCTCCTTGTCACCTCGCCATGATCTTCCAGCATAGGCATAAATCTTTAAAGGATTACATTGCTTGCTTCAGATGTGAGATTGACAATGTGGAAAGTTCATCCGAAGAAAGCATCTTGACGATGATATTTGCTGGACTTTGTAAGGAGGGTAAGCTATATAAAAGCATCTACCAATCCCTAATGGCGGACCTAGGAGAATTCTATGATTGTACTGCCAAACAAATCAAGTGGGAAGAGACGTTCAGTACAAGGAAGCCCGAACTAGATAGTCTGGGACAGGGTAGGAAGAAAAGCAACGATGAAAATGTGAAGAGCATTCATAATTCCTGGCTTACAAAGAAGGCCAAGGCCAAGCGATTGCAATAGTCGACTCACAATGAGCACCATAGTATCTTATCAGATACTCTTGATAGAATTTATGTAGCAGAAAGGGGTAAAGAGGACTTCAGGACACCTGCTCCCTTGTGAGTACCTCATGCAGGTAGGAACACGAACAAATTTTGTGCATACCACAACGAAATAGTACACAACACTTCAGACTACCGAGCTCTCAAGGATGCCATTAAAGATTTGATTAAAAGAATGCATTTAAGAGAATATATGTTGTGGCCCACTCCACCGCAGCCTCCTCAACCTCAACGAGATCTCGAGCTGGAGCAACTAGCTATAGTAAGAACTATACCACAATAAGTGGGATTGTCCCAAATCTTGTATAGATTGTTGTAAAGTTTTTGAAAAATACTGGGAAGTGCATGGCTTGATCATGAAACCCTTAAGAAACACATGCTTCACAAATCAAGCCTTGATTTATGACCAAGCATCACTTCATTGTTTTCATGTGATTAAAATTTGTAGCTCCCATGCGATCTAAAAGTTTGTGCATGCGAGCAACTTTTTTAGCCACCACATGCATGCAGCACCATCACCATGCATACGAGCAACTTTCTTAGCCACTGTGTGCATGTGTACAATTAAAAGCTCATGTGTATGTGCAACTTTCTTAGCCATCGTGCATGTACAACAATCATACTACACGTACGAGCAACTTTCTTAGCCACAGTGCGTTGCAACCATCACCATGCGTATGGGCAACTTTCTTAGCCACCATTCACATGTGTGCAATTAAAAGCTCACGTGTACAAGCAACTTTCTTAGCCACCGTGCACGTGTAGCACTCTTACTGCATATACAAGCAACTTTCTTAGCCACTGAGCATTACAACCATCACCATGCATATGAGCAACTTTCTTAGCCATTGTGTGCATGTTTGTGATTAAAAGCTTATGCGTATGAGCAACTTTCTTAGCCACCATGCACACACAACAATCTTAATGCACATATGAGCAACTTTCTTAGCTACCATGCGTTGCAAACTTATCATATATGCAAGCAACTTTCTTAGCCACCACATATATGCGATTAAGGGATCACATGTACGAGCAATTTTTTTAGCCATCGTGCACGTGCGGTTACCTTATTGTGCATATGAGTAACTTTCTTAGCCACCGTATGTGCATAATTCCACCCTCGCAGCTCTCATGCGATTGAACTTCGTAGCTCTCATGTGAACCAACTTCCTAGCTCTCATGCAAACTGACCTTACAGCTCTCATGCGAGAAAATCTTGCAGCTATCGTGCGACTATGAGCCTCAGCATCTTTTGATTTATTTGCATAACACTCATTTATGTTCAAGTTAAATTCACTTATTTATTGCAGATTGGTTACATGATTGTTTCTATGTGAAATTAACTTTGTTATTTGAGAATTATAAGATAGTATGATCGAATATCAAAAGAGAAAAGGAAGATTTTATTCAACAAAAGCCTTAACCAAGCACATACACATCACCAAGAGTCGAGATACAAGTCAGAATACTGCTAAAAAAAAGAGAGAAAGGCTAGCTCTTGTGGAAGAAAGATTGATGTGCAAGAGGAAAGCTCCCAATCAGAAGGCAAGCCACCAAAGGAAAAGCTGCTACAGATTGAGAATCCGCTAACTTGCCTAGGCCTTCAGTTTTCTTCCTCCAGCCTTGACCCCCAAGAGTAGGAGAATCCAAAAAAATCCACCAGAGTGGCAAAAAAAGAGAAACCTCATAGATGTGAGGATATAATTCGGGATCCATATGAGATCCCTCCACATTACAGGAGAAGTGTGGACTTCAAAGCCCTTTATGTAGCAAATCATACATGCCTTACTCAAAGGGTAGAACATCAGGACATCAGAAGGTTTATCTCGAACGGCCATCTGAAACGCTCTTTGAGAAAAGAAGAAATGAAATTCCCATGCTTTAAATAGGCTCAGCCTAAAGGAGCCAAATAATTTGGAAGAAAAATCCCTAACCTCACTCATTTAATAGATTGAAGGAAAACAAGGCCAACACATGGATAGCCATAATGTGTGTTTGACCTAGAAAAATGAAATGACAAAGGTAGTTTGAAAGACTTTAACTACACAATCACCCATGACTGACACTAGGAGCTTCTCCCAGACTTAGAACCAAAATGGATCGGGTGGGAGCCTAGCCACAAAGTATGTCCCAAGAATTGTTGAAGAATTATAAGGCTTCAGTTTGCTAGAAAGCACCTCACAAAAGAAGGCAAGTGCGCAAGATGAAGACCTATGATATGACATCATTCTGTGTGGCCCCACCAGCAAAAAGTCTAACTCCCAGCTCGCAAAGCAACCTAAGAGTTGGGGGCTAATGATATCAGTAAAAATTGGAATCGAGCATAAGGTTGGGGAGAGCCTAGGGAAAGCCAAACCTGGCCTAGCAATGAGTTTGCTAGATCATTGCACAAAAGCCTATAGTTTATGGAATCTCTGAGCTCACTGAACAAACAAGCTCTAAGTCAAATACCAGTCGCATTCTTGATAAGCAAGATCAAGTCCACGGCAGCACAACCTCGTTCAACTGGAAGTTTGCTAAAGTCAAGCATGAGGTTGGCATGCAACTTGCATTGCCACTTTGCCAATTACAGCCAACAGGTCCCACTTGCAGAAGAAAGCCTACAGAAGCCAAACCCTACCACCTTAGGTAGTCTAGTACATTCAATATTTGATGAAACAGATGTACTCTTAATTTTTAGTCCCATTTGTACCCCTCCATGCTTTTATAAATAGGGGCTAGAATCATTGTAAAAAAAGAAGAAAAAAGAGAGAACTAACAAAAACTTTGCTAGAAAACTATGGCAAAAACCCTATAAACACTCTTTCAATACAATAAAACACTATCTCTATAGACGTAGGGTCCGGTACTATTCGAATTTAGCCGAACCTTGTTAAATCTTTGTGCACTCCTCTACTCCTCCCTCTCAAACTTCTCACCATTCGACATCGCCTTCCTCACTTCCGTGACCAAAGAACAGCTTGGGTCCTCAAAGAACTCCCTCCATTGGTCGGATTTGGATTGAACCAAAATCCACCGTCAACACTTACAAAATATCTATGTTTCTACCAAGATTTTCCTAGTCTAAAATATATCTAAGGATTGGCCTATTTGTACAATAAACTTAACCCTTTTTTATAGTTACTGGGGTGTAGTCTAAAAAGGAAAAATAAAAATTTAATTACAAGTTGATTTCTACAAGTTGGTCCTATTCTTGAGTTTAACCATAATGAGTTTTCTGGAAGATGGCTAAGGTACTATGTTTTGACCAACGAGTTGGAGCTCATTGTCAGTTGACCTGGAGCTACTGCCTTTGTCCTATGATCCAAGCTCATGTTTGGTGATCTGGTGCCTTTGTCTAGCAATCTCAATTTTGGACAAGCTGGGCCTTTTCTAGTTAGACTCGTTTATTAGGCTTTTGCCAGCCTATCTTGCATGGTTCCAAAAATAACCATAACGTACGACCTAAAGGCTTTGACTCTAAGACTAAACCTTATAAGGTATGCAAGCTACAAAAGTCCATATATAGACTAAAGCAAGCTTCACGAAGTTAGAATATCCATTTTAATGAAGTAGTTAAATTGTTTGACTTCATCAAGAATATTGATGAATCATGTGTATACAAAAAGGTTAGTGGGAGTGTAGCTATCTTCCTATTACTATATGTTGCTTGTAGGACATGACATTACTATGTTACAATCTCTCAAATTATGGATGTCCAAAACATTCTGTATGAAGGATTGGGAGAAGCAAGCTACAATCTAGGCATGAAGATATATAGGGATAGAACTAAAAGGTTGCTTGGTCTTTCCTAATCTATGTACATTGACAAATTGCTAAAAATGCTTAGCATGGATGGGCCTAAGAAAGGATTCTTACCCATGTCTCATGGTGTTCGCTTGTTTGGGAAACAATGTCCTAAGATAGAACAGGATTGGAAATGCATGAATGATATTCCCTATGCATTAGCAATAAGACTGATCATATACACCATGCTATATATGTGGCCAAATGTCTCCTATGCACAAAATGTCACTAGTAGATATCAAACCAATCTAGGTGAAATTCACTGAAATATCATCAAGAGCATCTTTAAGTACTTGAGAAGAACAAATGATGTGTTCTTGATACATGGAGGAAACCTAGATTTGAGAATTAGAGGTTACACATATTCAATTTTTCAGTTAGATCAAGAGGATTACAAATCACAATCAAGAATTGAATTCACTCTTAATGGATATGCAGTATGTTGGAAAAGTTTCAAGCAAGATACCACAATAGATTCTACAACTAATGCCAAATACATTACTACTTTAGAAGCAGCAAAGGAAGTTTTTTAGATAAAGAAGTTTATCACTGAACTAGGGGTGGTTTTTAACATTGTTAATCTAATAAAAATATATTGTGATAATGATAGAGCCATAGCACAAGCTAAGGAACCAAGGTCTCATCAAAGATCCAAGCATGTCATGAAACATTACCATTTGATCAAAGAAATCATAGAGTGTAATGAAATAAAAATATAACAGATTCCCATAGATGATAATGTAGCCAATCCCCTAATTAAGCTCCTATCCCAATAGAAGCTTGATGATCATTTAGAAAGAATAAGGACAAGATACAAGGGTGATTGGCTCTAGGTTAAGTGAGAGATTGTTAATATAGATGTCCTATAGACAAATAGTTGTAATAGCATTGAAACTATATATCTTAGCATATTTGATAAACATGATATTGTAGCTTCTTTATCAATTTAGTTTTAATATATATATACACTATATTAGATAGAGTCCTTGAAATATAATTGTCCAAAAAATTAATTACAATTGGGATTGTATTTATGAGATATAAATTTATATTTCTAAATATACCTAGATGTTGAATTATTGAGAAAATAGGATATCAATTATTCAAAAATAAATCAGCATATGCCATGTCACATTCTTCTAGAAGAATGTAGTTATCTCATACATTATAGATATGATGTTATATTAACAAAACTATAGGTATATGTTATGGAATATATGACTGGATTGACCCACCATGAGAAACTATATGAATGCTACTATGTGTCAATGAACTTCTTATGTGAAAGATCGTGTAAGTGATCCTTAGACTTGAGATCAATACAGAACCTTATGTATAGAGTTATATACTTTAATATTATTCTAGACTTACACTCTTAAAGAGTAAGTATGAATAATAGTTCGATGAACTACGAAATACATGAAAGTAATGATTGATCAAGAAAAAATTTGTCCTACTTGAGCAAGGAAAGATATACAAAAGACATTTTGAGACTTGTTATAATCAAAATCATAAGTCTATGTATTGATGATACATAAAAGGAGTTTTATGTATAATCAATTGAAAGATAGCACACAATTAGAGATTTACCTATAATTGGATGTTTAAATTAGGGTTGACACTTGAATTATACCCTAAGTCAAATTTAAATATCAAGAGATAAAGGGATTGCATTACACATTAACACCTTGTCATGAAGGTTTTGATTTCAAAAAATCTATTCATGGCATTTGGGTGGACATGATGCTTTACTAGAAGCCAGTCATGATTTATGAATTTATTTGAACAATTTAGAGAAATTATATTTGAATTAAAAAGAGTTTTAATTCAATTAAGCTTGTGCAAGCTTGTAAGTAGAAATTACAATTATTAAATAGTAGCAAATTTCCAATGTTGATATTTGAATGTTGTAGTAAAATTTATATTAACTCTAAAGGAAATCATAAGTAGAGGTATGGTTCAACACTTAGAAAGTTATGAGTTTGGGCTTATTGGACACAAAAGAGGGTGCATGAAGGCTAATGAGTTTGGACTCATTACAACCTGAGCAAGGAGTATGGACTCCTTAGGCTAAGAGGGTAGCACACAAGTCTAGAATATTAACTCTAGTTGTGTAGCCCAACCACTTAGAGAAATGGATAGTATAAAGAAGGTGAAATCCTAGCTTGTGGGCCACTCATGCTTGCTTCCTACTCTTACATGTGCTTCAATTGCTTCTATTTGAAGAGAAAGGTTGCCAGCCCTTAAAAAAATAATAAACTACACACACAAGTGTGAAACCCTAGCACATGTGTTGTGTGTCCCAAAACTTTCTCAATGTGATCTTTCTTCTCTTCTATTTGCACATAAACACCAACCTTAGCCAAGTGAATTTGTGATCCTTAGAGAGCTAATACCTCTTAAGCTAAAGAGTTGATTTTCTTACTCTACCTATTGTGCTTTGAATCTAATTGGTTTGTGTGGATCACTATTGGCATTGAAGATCAAAGCTAAAAGAGTTACCCAAAAACAATCTAGAAGACTTGTCATGAGGCTTGTTGGAAAGTTCATGGAATTGTTTTGGAGACCAAATTCAAATCTAAAGACTAAGGATTCTGAGAATAACTCTCAAGGAAGTATAATTCAAATTATTACTTTTAAGCTTATTTGAATTATACAAAACATTATGAATTAATTTGCAAACAAAATAATCTGGGCTTAGGGAAAAATTTTAAAATTCCATTGCACATACTTGATTTTTTGTACCTAATTTTCACAATAAAGGTAAGTACCACAACTTTTTATTAGAAACCTACCTATACCTGCCTTGACTAGATCTTTGAGATATGCTCCTTGGACAATGATAGAAAACACATTACCACTCATCTTTGATGCAATAATCTATCTTCTCATATGTAAACTTTGAAACTAATTTCTTGGTTTTGTAAAAATCCATTGGCATTTGATTATTTTAGGGCATGCAGTCTCTTTTTAGCTGAACCGTTTCATTGCAGCATTGCTATGGGATATGGTAGTTTTCTTTTATACTAAAAAGCCTAACTACAAATGACAACGTAGCGTGATTACTACATCCTTCTTATAAAGGTGTTATGTCAACATATCATAGAATTCCATAACATTGGGGTTAGGTGGTTGCTTGTTATGCAAAATTGCTTAAAAATTCATGCATCCAGCATCCATCACCATTGTCTTACACCTATTTGTGGATTTTTCATACTCACTGCTTCTTTCTATCCACTATAAATTGCTTGGTCCTATATTTGGTTAAGGCACTTCCTTTCCATGGGATATCCAATACCAATAATTAGACCTAAACCCTTTCCTATATAAATGCTCAACTACCATATCAGGGACCAAAATCTTTCTACCTTCACACTTAGGACAAGGACAACTAATCTTTTGAAATTGCATGAAAATGTCCATTAAACAAGCATATGCAATGAACCTCTAAACTCCTTCAATAAACTCACCCATCAATCCAGTTGATTAAGGTTTACTCTATTATATATCCACCTCCTATGTTTAGGAACATCCATTTGTAGGCAATGACATTTTGAGATTATCACAACTTGTTCTTCAACATATTCCCCTAAATTACATGTTGTGTTCAACATAGTTATAGTATGATTAACAACAACACACAACAAGTAGGTCAAGAATCAACAACATATTATCTAGATGCACAATAACAATAGATTAATCATAATAACACAAAAAAAAAACATCGTCAGTTCCCCATTCAACCTTCTGATCACTCACTGCATTTGTGTTTGTAGGCAAATGTGGCATGTGCTGATCAATGTATTCATTCTTGCTTTCCTCTTTTGTCGTGGCATATGGATGCACTTTCTTTTATGGATGCTCTACCTTTGAAAATGTTGCTATCATTACACATGTGCTTTAATTTTTAAAGCATCAATTTCCCACATAGGCCTATATTTTCCCACATTATGTGCTCTAACATGCATATGCCTCTATCTTGCAAGAGTTGTATGATGCCAATGAGTTTAAGGAGAATTAAAAAAAAATTTGATGATATTTATAATGAAGCATTGGTCATATATTATTTACAATTACCCCACATTGTGAGGCTCCAGTTAACTAACCATGAAAGGTTGTCAAACCCATGCTTTTAAGTTTTTATAGCCTCAAACAAGGAGAAAGAATCCTTATATCAACATCATAGAAGACGTTTTATTAATTAGACCCTAAAAGACAATCTTGTGCTTTAGGTATTAATTAACCAAACATTTCTCATGACACTGATTTGAAGGGTCTTTCACATTTTTTGAGGCTATAGAACTTATAAGCATGTGCCTTGCAACCTTCTACATAAACATACAATAGCTAACTGAGCCTTGCAATATAGGGTATTACAAACAATATAGTATATGGCCAAATGCCTCATTATAAATACCATCAATCTTCTCTTCACTCTCCTCTAGCTAATTTGCATTATCTATCTCCTATAAGTCAGAGCACAGGCATATTGGAACATAAGGGGTGTAAAAATATGGGCCCAAGTGGGAAATTCATGCTCCAAAAATTAAAGCATATAATAATTATAGTAATATTTTCAAAGGTAAAGCATTCATCGAAGAAAATGCAAATGTCACACTAGAAGAGGTAAATGAGGATGAAAACATTGATTAACACATTAATCATTGGAGTGTTTTGACAATTAGATTGTCATTTATCACAAAAGACATCAAATTTTACATTTCAACAAAATAGATAGGCCCAATTTAAAAAAAAATGGTGAAAACAAAATCAATTAAAAAGTGAAAATATTGAAAAAAATGCAATTTGGCCAACAAATAGGCCAATATCAATAATATTTATATCCTCAAATTGAAAATAAATATTATAAATTAAACCCTAAATTTCCCCATCAAAACCCTAACATTTTGAAGTTTTTAAGATGAATCTCACACCTCACAAATTAACAAAACTAAATCACAACCTATCAACCAATATCCTTAACTAAACTAAAGCCCAATTTTAGGGAAAAAAAAATCCCAAGTTCAAGTAAATTCCAAATTAACCCAATCCAAACCTTAACACTTACCTATTTCAAATTAAACCCATACTCTAATAATGGCTTGTTGGCAATGGCTAGGTGAGGCTATGAATTGTTAGCCTCCTCCTTGGAACCTTTGGGTAAAGTCTTTCCTCTACAATGCTAAAATGAGAAGTAGTTTGTGCTATTCTGGTTTATCATAGAATAAAAATAGATTTAGTGACAAAATTTTCTATTACTAACATACATAAGTGAAATGATATATTTTGAATTAGCGATGGATGTTCTTAACTATTATATTTGTAAAGTAAAATAATTACATGTTCTTCATTGAAAATAATGCATTATAAAAGGTGCTATTGCTAAATCCACCAGTAAAATTAAAAAACAACAAATCCGTTGGTAAAAATCCATCGGTGAATCTTAAGGCTAGAAGGTTGCAAAATTTATCAAAATTTGGTAATGGAGTCCAACCTATCCATCAATAAATCCATCACTAATTTACAAAAAATTGCACCACTAATTTTTCAAGATCAAATCACTTTTAGTGATAGACATTCCATTATTAAATCCATCATTACAATTCTATCACTAAATGAAGAAATTCCTATAGTGAGTCAAAAACCTTTCTATTAAATTAAAGGATTGAGATCCTCTCCCCTTAAGGAACCTGTTATCAAAAAAATCCTCACCATCCATTTCTATTTTTGAATCTCTATATTTCATATTTAAAACTCATTGTTTCATTAAAGGTCTTTTTCATTTTATTTTCTTTCACTTTCTTCTCACAAGTCTCCCCCAACACTCCTATCTCCTTGTCCTTATTAAATTCACTTGTTATAGCTACCATTGTTGTCCTAATACATCTACTTCTCTAAATGAAAAGATGAGGACAAAACAAAAAAAAAGGTAAATTAAAATAAAACAAGCAAAATATTATAGCCTAAATAGACATAATGACTAGAGTCTCTTGTGTTCTAGATTCATGCATAGATAACAATGCTTTGTGAAGGTTATAAAGAAAAAAAAATTTCAAATATCTTTAGATTCAATTTCCATAATTACAATTGCAATTACAATTAGACACATTCACATATTTTCATCTATACCAACAAGAGCATAATACCACCATGAGGTCCTTTTGGGTGTAATTAACTATCAATACCAAACCTTGGACAACAACCTATAACAAAATCTTTCTTCATAACATGAATGCAAAATAATAGCTTTTAGAAAACTAGATTACGATACATCCTAGGGTGATAAAACTCCATCTACCCTATAATTCTAGGAGTCTTCATGATCTCATCTCATTTTGGTAACATTTTATATGACTTTGCATGTGCTTATTATCTTCATTCACCCTCATCGTAATAGGATATAGATGCATTTGCCTAACTTTATTGTTGAATTTCTCTAACAATTCCTCCTTCATACTAGCATAAGTCATGATAGGGTTAGCATATAGCTTGTTATGTAATTTCTTTGCAATCCAAGTGGAGTTGGAATTAGAGTTTCTTGTGGTTTTTTTGGAATAAAGAACTAGATTATATAGAGTTCCTTGTGGTTCTTATGCAATAATGAACTAGGTTGTATTTTTTAATATTATAAGTCCTATCATTAGGGTTAGGGGATGCATGAATCCAGCAATAACCCTTTGTAGCACATTTACTAGTAACCTTAACCTTTTCATTCTTAATCCTTACTATCTCAAACCCTTTTTTGTATCACATATTGTCTTAAAATTTGTATGAACTCATTCTCATCCACAAATAGAAATCTCCTTAATAGAATAATCTTTCTATTAGCTTACCTCATGAATGGCCTTCCATTTATCCCTCTCTCAATATACACCTTTTCCCAATCACTATTAGATGGATTATCATGAAATTCATTTAACATATCATCAATGAGGTCTAAGTAACTATAAATATCACATCTCAAATTCTAGACATATGGTTGGCATGAATCACTAAGTGATAACCCACAAACCCATAAGAATTCTTGTTTCGAGAAATCCCTTTTATCTTAAAATCATGAAAACAATGTGGGAATATGATTTTAGGCCTTGTCATTTAAAATTCATGATATGCAATATTTTAATGAAAAGCATTTTAAGTAATATATTTTCTAAGTTTTTCAAAATAAATAAATCTTAAAAATTTGGATCTTTTGTTTGGCTAATAGGAAATCAAGAAACTGTATACTCAATATCAAACACACATATACTGGGGAATCTCATTTAATTGAGATATCCATATATTCTTTTGTTAGTCGTAAATTACAAATGATCTTTGATCTAGATTCTAGTTTGCAATAAAAGACTTTAAAATTTCTTTGGAAATTTATCAGAATATATTTATTGGATAACAAACAATTCAATTATAGTCACTAATTTAAATATAATGCAGAATTGTAGAAACAATCAATTAGTTAGCACAAAATACAAGTGCAACAGAAAATAAATTGCATAATGTAAAGAACACAAAGATTTCTAAAGTGGTTCCACTTCAACTGAAACAATAGTTGAAGTGTACATCCACTAGACCAAATCATTAACCGGATGGTCATTCTTTTATTTCCTAACCATAAGATTTAATCAAGCTCTTGCCAATCAAATTAGATAAAAAAACACATTATACCTTTAACTAATTATGATCAACCTCACAACTAAAGAATATGCAAAGGGAAGATCAACCTCTTCTTTTGTATCTTAGATTCCTATCAACCTAGAAATCTAAAACTGTAAACAAGAATTAGAAATAGAAATGCAATACTCAAATTGAGATGAAAATCTTAATTATCTTTGTTGTGTTCTTCTCCAATTTGATCCAAGATTAGTTTTGTTTGATGAAATAGAATGAAATAGATGTAAATCTATTTAAGCTCTATTTTCTCTTAGGTTTTCACACTTGTTCATTTGCAAAGGATTATGTTTGAAATGAAGCTGACTTCTATTTATAATGTAGCTGCCAACATTTGAAAAATAACTAACTTTTGAACTATGAATTGATTCAAGAATCAATTTAGAGTGGTTATCAACTTATGAATTGATTTGTGAATCGATTCATCTATGAATATCATCAAAAACTTCATGATCAAATCGATGCATGAATCAATTCACACTATAATGTAAAGAAGCCATGAATCAATTATCTAATCAATTCTTAAAAGTTTCTAACCTTTGATAAAAACAATTTTCAAAACACTTCTTCATGAATCGATTACTAAATTGATTCACATGATTTTCTATATGAATCGATTTGTGAATTGATTCACACAGTGAAAAAAAATTTTTATAAAACATTTCACTTGTGAAGGTGTCTTTGAAAACTTTTCCTTTAAGCTTATTTCAAATGATTTATTTCTATCTCAATTTAACTAGTTTATGAAACTTGATTAATTGGATCAAAATGGCTTATAGAACACACTTACAAAAGATCCTAATAAAATCAATAAAAGTATTATATCTAATGTGGATCTCTTGAATATCACTTGATCAACCTTGAACCTGCAAAATCAACAAACACTAAAACACATAGTCAGATTGTGATATTAATCAAAATTATTTTTCAACATCAAAACTGAAGAAAGCATGATAGCAAGGCTAACATCATTAACCTCAAAAATGTTATTAAATGGGGTTAGTACAACCCGAGTATTCAATTAGTGGAAAAGCTTGACTCATCTTTAGGTTGAAAATGATTTTGATCATACACATAAATATATTTCACATAATATAATATATATAATAATTATATACAACTTCACATGCATCATTGATTCTTTTTATCTTTCTAATTTTAATTATCTTCCTTATATGTAATCATATATATCCTATAGTCTCGTCAAATTTCATAACATCATAGAATTATCAAGTAGGGATATTTTTATAATATCAAGAAGGGTTGTTTTTGGATATTGGGTGTGGAACCATCTAGTTAACCAGATGTTATGACAAGTTTACATCTATCTTTCTATGTTAAGGTCACATCCCGACTTCTAGGGATATGATTAGCTTGAATTGAGAAGTAATGACCCCTGAACCTATGAGCATTCTTTGATTTGCAATCTAAGGAAGAAAGTCAATTCACTCATTATTGACATCTCAAATTCACTTTGCATCAGCTTAGAGAATTCTCTACAAAAAAAGTCATAAGTAGGGCCAAAGATAATATAATTAACATATATTTGAACAAGTAATATGTTTTTTTTCCTTTTTCTCTTATGAAAAGTGTAGTATTTACTTTGCCTCTTCTAAAATCTTTTTGAATTAAAAATTTGCTTAATCTTTCATACGAAGCTGTAGGAGCTTATTTAAGATCATACAAGGCTTTTTGTCACTTATAAACATGATTTGGATAGAAATGATCCTCAAACCCAAGGGATTGTTGATATTTCCTCCAAAATATATCCATTTAAACTTTTCACATCCATTTGATATAGTTTAAAATTTCTTGAACACGAATATGCTAATAACATTCTTATGGCTTCCAATGTAGCAACAAGTGCAAAACTTTCATCATAATCAATACCTTCTTAATTGTAGGCTTTTGCAACTAAACAAGCTTTATTTCTAATAATCACTCCATTTTCATCTAGTTTCTTCCTAAAAACCCAACGGGTACCTATGATGGTATGATGATTTGGTTTTCGCATAAGAGTCCAAACTTTATTTCTTTTAAATTGATTTAACTCTTCATGCATTGCCAATGCCCAGCTATCATCCACTAAGGCTTCTTTTATGTTTATAGGCTCAAATTGATATACAAATGCGAAGTGATTGCATATATTTCTCAACTTACTACGAGTAACCCTTTTTATAGCTTCACCAATAATTTGATTTTTTGGCTGGCTTTCCATAAATTTCCATTACTTTTGATGTGTGGAGGGTTCTAAAATGTCAACTATGATAGTGTCATCTTCATTTTCCTTTGGATTTGCATCACTTATCTTTGATTTATTTTCTTGTTGTTTTGAATTTAAGTTAGAGAGAAACCATTTTTCTTAGTCATTCTTTTCTCTAAACCTATCAGCACTTAAGGGAGATTCATCAAAGACAACATGAATTGATTTTTTAATCTTCAAAGTCCTTTTGTTAAAGACACGAAAGGCTTTGCTAGATGAAGAATAACCAATGAATATAGCTTCATTAGATTTAGCATTAAACTTTTCTAAATTATCTTTGCCATTATTATGTACAAAACAATTACATCCAAAGACATGAAAATGAGATACACTTGGTTTCCTTCCAAAATAGAGTTCATAAAGGGTTTTATTTAAAATAGGTCTAATTAAAACTCTATTTATCACATAGCATATAGTATTTACTGCATTAGCCCAAAAAGATTTAGGAATAGGGCTTTCATTCAAAAGGGTTCTAGCCATCTCTTCTAAGCATCTATTTTTCCCCTCAACTACACCATTTTGTTGAGGGGTTCTAGGTGCTAAGAAGTTTTGGTTTATACCATTCATCTCATAGAAACCAACAAAATCTTTATTTTCAAACTTAACTCCATGATCACTTATGATACTAATAATGGAGTACTTTTTTTATTTTGAATCACATTTGCCAGCTTTTTAAAGGCTTTGTCAGGTCCTAAACAAAAAAAAGGAAATATAACAAGTGGTGGGTAAGAATTAAAATTAAATGTGCAGAATTGACTTAGATTTGGATCTTTCCCTTATTCGTTGAAGAATTTGATACAATCTTTGTTTGTTTTAAACTAGTTCTGTGATTTAATAGCAGATTTATAAATTGATAATGTAGATATGCATATAACAAGAATTAACAGAGATAACAGAATATGTAAGTGAAAATAAAAATTGAAACATAGATTTTTAAAGTGGTTTAACTTGAATTGAAACTGCAATTCAAGTCTACTCCACTTGATTTTTCACCAATCAAAAGACCTTTTCAATTGATTAGAAAAAATATTAAGATTACCAGGCTCCTGAACTGCCAGTTTTTACAATAAGCCACAAGAAATTAACAGGCTTTTTTCTAAACTAGAAGAATTGGACACAGGCTCTTCTAAACCTAAGAAAAATACACAAGATTTAATAGGTACTTGCTAACCTATACAAGATTTCT